>PVLC010006502.1:46082-69040 GCA_004027655.1 Graphiurus murinus
GGTACTGGGGATTGAACTCAGGGGCATTCTACCTCCGAGCTACACCCCCAGCCCTATTTTTTATTCTTTATTTTGAAACCGAGTCTCACTAAGTTGCGGAGTGCCTCACTAGGTAGCTGAGGCTGGCCGCGAACCCGGATCCTCTGGTCTCAGCCTCCCGAATGCTGGGATTACAAGCATGCGCCACCATGCCCGGCTAATTTTATATAGCCGGTCAGCTTTTAATGGATGGACAGAATGTGACCATGGAGGAAAAATCATTAACAAAGCCTTTTCTGAGGGAATGTTCTAGAGCCACTGAGAAGCTAGTAAAAGAATATTGCTTCAGTTCTTTTTTGTCATATTATGAAATATTATGGAAAAAGTAAAAATATAATAAAGATTAAAATGCAACAGAAATTTCTTCAGTATTTTTTTTTTTTTCAGTACTGGGGATTGAACTCAGGGGCATTCTAACTCTGAGCTATACCCCCAGTCCTATTTTTTATTCTTTATGCCCTTTTTATTTTGAAATAAGGTTTTGCTGAGTTATCACATGATGGCCTTGAACTTGCAATCCTCTTGTCTTAGCCTCCCCAGTACTGGGATTACAGCTGTGCACTACAGTGCCTGGCCTAGACCCCATAATTTTAATGCAATAGTCAGATGCAGAATATTTGTTTCTAAACAGAACAATTCTAAAGACAGTATTCTTTTTCTACTCATCTAACAGCTTTTTCTGATGAGAAAAAAATACCTCCTGCAGGGATGTAAAACTAACATTTCTGGGTGGTTCATTGTATTTGATACTTTCATTTGTATCATGCTTATTATATATAACTATCCAGTTTGGTATATATAATTATTCCACTTAGATATAAGAAAAATATGCTTCAAAATAAAAAATTTTACTAATAATGTTCCTCAGGGTAGTGATTCTGCAAGATGTCAATTAGTAGTTGTTCCATGATAGTTGAATGCTTGGAAAAATACTTGACTTACAAGCACTAAGGAAGATTAAGAAACTTGGAGTATATATAAATAGTTGACATTCCCAGAATACATGATTAAGGATCTTTGTTCTTGGCCCTCTCTCTTCTTCTCCATAAGGGTTAGAGGTTCCTCTGGGTTTCAGTTCTGATAGTCAGAAAAGCTATTCTCAGAAAACAGCAGAGAAGATATTATCAATGATAGCATTATAGACATCTGCAAGCTGGTGGGGGACTTACTTGGGGGATAGAGTGTCTTCATGGAACCTGAAATTTTACTATGTCTGTAGACATTAATAAATAAATCTGCTTCTGTTTGCAAAAACACTCAGGATGATATAATTGCAGGAGAGTTTGCTGAAAAAGCTTGGGCACTAAGTATTGTGGTCTTCAAAGTTAACATTTTAATTTTCAAGATATCAGGTATCCAATTATAGTTCACTGAGTAAAATAAATGTTATTTTTAAGGTTGTTGGTTACTCTATAAAAACTGAAAGATGTGACTATACTATGTTAGGTTGAAAATAGGGTCACAATGAAATATAAAAACTTTCTTATCAGATATGATAAGGACTGGTAATTGATTAGTTAAATAAAAAATTCATCAAAATAGTGAATTATTTCAAAATAATATGCATGCATATTAAACATTTTGCTTTAACTTAAAATATTAGTGTATATTCTTTGGACAATAATTTCTTGTTATGCAGGTCTTTTCTTTTGGATCCACTAACTAGAGAATCACTTTGCTTTCCTTATATAAACCACATCCATAATATGCTACCTATGGTTGATAATTTAGTTTGATTTAAAATGAAGCTATAAGAAAGCCGGGCGTGGTGGCTCACGCTTGTAATCCCAGCATTCGGGAGGTTGAGACCGGAGGATCCGGGTTCGAGGCTAGCCTCAGCTACCTAGCGAGGCACTCCGCAACTTAGTGAGACTCGGTTTCAAAATAAAGAATAAAAAATAGGGCTGGCGGTGTAGCTCGGAGGTAGAATGCCCCTGAGTTCAATCCCCAGTACCACAAAAAAAAAAAAAAATAAAATAAAATAAAAAAAAATAAAATGAAGCTATAAGAAAAAGGTACCTTCGAAGAAATATGAGGAAATACTTCTAGACTTTTATGATTGTTTCCCATTTTTTATTTTACAATTCTTAATCAGAAAGACAGGCTTGATTTTTTTTTTTTTTGATAACACAATTTCATCAAATTCTCTGGAATTCATGTTCTTGGTTTATACAATAAAAACTAATATCTGGGTTTACAATAACAAGTATGTCTTACAAGCAGGTTTTGGAATAAATGCAATTGACATCTGGTAAACAAACCCACTCCATTGCTGAGGGCAGATGTATACAGCAGGATCCGTTTTTTAGTTGCGGTCTTTTAGCATCCTATAGATATATGGATATGTCTGAGAGACATCTTCAATTTGTGCTGCAAATTGGCTAAGTGGAGGTCATTAAAAGAGCTCTTATAGTGGGGCATGGTGGTGCATGCCTGTAATCCCATTACTTGGGAGGCTGAGACAGGAGGATCACGGTTTGCAGCTAGCTTCAGCAACTAAGTGAGGTTGTCAGCAGCTTAGTGTGACCTTGTTTCAAAATGAAAAATAAAATAGGGCTGGAGGTTTAGCTTGGAGGTAGAATGCCCCTGGGTTTGATATCCAGCACCAAAAATAAAAAAGAGCTCTTACTATAGTAGCAATGCATATTTTTCTATTTCCTCAACCATGCAGCCACCCTCAGTCTCATGGCATCTTCAACTCCTTTAACATCTTGTCAAGCCTTCCTGACAAGTCCAGCTCACCAGGTTGGGAGACATTGCCCTACATAGGCCAGAGCTCAAACATTTCTTAAGTCTCCATTTTATACCAGACCTCCATGTTCTTTCATTATTATCTCTGAGAATCCCTGAGGAGGTGTTTAACATATACTCATAAATAAGTCCTTTTATTTCTCTTAAACATTCTGAGCAACTTCTGGTCTAAGCCTCATGAAGACAACATTCCTTAAATGACAACAACTGACTGCTTCCTGCAGGACATTGCATCATGACTACAAGCTACCATTGTTGGGACAGACGAACATTCATACCCTGACTGTAACCAGCCTTTTCAGGGTTTCTGTTTCCCTTCCCTCCCCTTTCCTCCCTTCCCCTCCTCTCTCCACACCTCCCTTTCCTTTTCCTTCTCCCTCCTTCCCTCTCTCCCTCCCTTCTTTCCTTCCTTCCTTCCTTCCTTCCTTCCTTCCTTCCTTCCTTCCTTCCTTCCTTCCTTCCCTCCATCCCTCCATCCCTCCATCCCTCCATCCCTCCATCCCTCCATCAAACATAAATATATGGCAACCAGGTCAACCACATTCTCAATATCAGCAGTCAGGATATATTAATAACCAGTCTTTTCCCTTTGACAGTTGGAGCAATGTTGTGAAGTGACCCACAGAGACATACCAGACTCCATAGTACTGAAGAGGTCGCTTTATTTACCTGCTGGCTGGGGCAAACAGCCTGAATGCTGTTACGCGGAATATTGATGTGGGCCAGTTTTATACCCCTTGGTTATAGAGTTAAGGGTATGGAAAAGCCAGGTTTTTTTTGTTTTGTTTTGTTTTTTTGCGGTACCGGGGATTGAACTCAGGGGCATTCTACCTCCAAGCTATACCCCCAGCCCTATTTTTTATTCTTTGTTTTGAAACCGAGTCTTACTAAGTTGCGGAATGCCTCACTAGATAGCTGAGGCTGGCCGCGAACACGGATCCTCCGGTCTCAGCCTCCTGAATGCTGGGATTACAAGCGTGCGCCACCATGCCCGGCCAGGTTTTTATGGTTATAAAATCATTACATTGTTTGACAAATGCCAGGTGTTCATTTAGGAAAGAACTAACTTAGATGCTGTCTTGTGGCCAAGACAGCTTCCTCATATCCCACGCAGCAAAGCAGATTACAGAAGCAGATTAATAGCAGTTAAAATTCCTTTTTACATCCTAGTTTAGTTACAGGGTGCCCCTCTGACCTTTAGTCAAAGGGCAAGAGGAGAGCTTGCCTAAGACTTTTACCTAAAAATAGATATATACTATTTCAATGTCAGAGGGGTAAAGCTTACCTATCTGCCCCTCTCTTCCCTTAGGAGGAATCATTTCCTAGGAGACCTCCTGACGAGTCCTCCTGACCAGGTTACCAGACATTGCCATCACATGAGCCACAGCTCAGACATTTCTCAAGTCCCCATATGATATCATGCCTCCATGTTCTTTCTTCATCATTAGCTGCAGCTGTAGTGGCGATGGTAGCACTTTTTATATGTGCTGAACACTACCCTAAGCACCTTACATACACTATTTTGTATAATCTTCATAATTGAGTGAGGCATATGCCATTATTGCCTCCATTTTTAAGAAGAGGAAACTAAGGCCGGGAGAATACGATATATAGTTTTAGTAAGTGGTAGAGTTAGGACTGGAACTAGCTCTTTAATCGCGATCCCTACTGGGTCTAAAAGAAAGGACACAGAACATGCATGAAACATGGCCCATCCTGAGCAGAGCAAGCCCAGGACTGTGAAAAGGCAAGGACCTTGCTGCCAGGATGCTCAGTCCATTTTCTTGGCTCCTCAAGGCTGCAGCTGTGACTGTGGCTGTGGCAGGAAGAAAGTCTCAGCTGAGTGGGGGTAGGGTGAGGATTCAGGTTGGTTTGCTTATGGCAGGAGCTGAAATCCCCTATTCCCCCAAAATCTCAATGTGGAAGATGATAAGGGAGGTTTTTATGTTCCCCAAGATAATTCAGAGATATCATTATTTATTCTTTTCTGTTTCTGTAACTGCATACAATAGAGTGGGATTAATTCTACCTTGGTTTGGGACAAAAAAGAATTGTGAAAGTGAGGACCTCCTTTTCCTTGTTATATTTTTCTTGCTACTTGAAATAGCTTCACCTCCTCTTTGAGAAAACTTGTTCTAGATGAAAGGTTTTTGTAAAAAATTATTTTTGAAAGGCAACTCCACCCTTCTTCAACATAGTATGTATGATATAATGAAGCAAATGCAAATACATGGGCATTATTCTGACTCTTCATGTAGTAATTTGTTGAACTCTTGGGCTCTCACTTAGATCATTTTTTTTTTTTTGCCTTTGTACTGTACTAATTCTTGAAGTTTGAAAGTTCAAGAATAGAAAACCTCTGTGCTTGCTTCAGCAGCACATATACTAAAATTTTGGTATGATATAGAGAAGATTCGCATGGCCTATATACAAAGATGACACGCAAATTCGTGAAGTATTCTATATTTTTAAATAAAAATAAAACATACACACACATAAAGAATAGACATCCTCTTATGGGTAGGAGGTGGATAGAATTGGCTTATTCTTTATTTCTTTTTCAGAGCATAGGATGGTACCTTGGGCCTCAAACATGCTTGACAAGTTCTCCACCACCATTGAGCTACATCTCCAGCCCAGAAGTGGCTTGCTCTATGAGACATAACTGGCTAGTGGCAGAGTTTGTATTAAAATAATTATTTCTTAACATTGAGTTCAGGGTTCTTTTACATTGCATTGCCTTCTATGCCACTGATTAATGAATTAGTGAATTTCTGTAAATATAGAGGCTGAATGCCCAAAATGCCTTTGAAAGTAAGAAGAGAATATTGACTCTTATGATTTTGTTTTTGTTGTTGTTTTAATGAATCAAAAAAAAAAAAAAGAAAAAGAAAAAGAAAAAGGATAGGAACCTCTTCTCTGTTATGCTTCTGTGTTCCATGCCTGGTATAAGTTTAGTTCAAATCATAGATGTTCCTGTACTCCCAGAAGGCTGTGGATATTTAGTAAGTGGAAGCAAAAGCACAGATTAAATAACATGAACCTGGAGATAATTGTGGCAATCCTTCAATAAGGTTTAGTAATGTTAAATTTCAGGGCTCTAAATGATCATTTTTCAAGAAAGCTTTACTATTCATCGACACTATTAATTTCAGTTTCCAATTCCATTTGACACGTAGACATTTTAGTAGATTTATTAAAGCAAAGCAGCAGTGATTTAATGACCATCACCTAAAGTGCTCATAGTCACAGCACAGTCTAACCTTATCAGAAGCAATTGAGAACCATTACTGAAAATCAAATATGCACCTTAATTCCATTGTATAAAATGCCAGCTGATTTTATAGTCTATTAGAGAAACCAGAGTATGTTTCTCAAAAGGATTTATTTGTGCAAACTGGAGGTACCTGAGAGAAACAGGGAAGTTCTTAGTATGAAGTTTCGAATTTCTACTTTTGAGCTGCTGGGTGCTATAATAACAACTATATTGGGACACAGACTGCTGAGTAATTTGCCCCAAACCATGAAGCCAGTCAGCTTTGGAGCAAGGTAGACCTTGGGCAATATGCCTGCTCACTACTGGGCTTCTAGCTCGGCTCTCCAACAAGCCAGGAGCTTTGGCATAAAGTATTCTTGGATTCAAAACTGGGCTCTGCTACTCAGTAGTTATGTAAACTTAGCAAATTAATTGATGCCTTTGTTTCCTCTTTATTAATAGAGCATTATACTAATCTCATGGATTTCATTTTTTGTGAGGTTTATGCAAAATGTCTATCACAATGCCTGGCATCTGATAAATAAGAACTTAACAAATGTTAGACTTTATTATGTTAATGTTATTATTATGACTCTGGAGGACTTAAAAATCAAAAGGTACATTGTTGAACCCAAAGAGGTTTTTTTTAACTTAATTGGGGACTGTAGCATATAAGTAGGTGAAATTGATCAAGAATCAAGAATAAAAGCATAAAGAACAAACCCCCACAATTTGAAAATGATCAAAGAAGGCAGTGATATAACCTGTGTTTGCTTTCTTCCTGAAATTGCTTTGGCTCAATTAAAAGTATATGTATGCCATTCATACCTACCTTTAGCAATACGGTGCTGCTTTCATGAGAAAATTATTAATTCTAAGTTTTTCATATATGGACTATCTAACTTTTCATTTGCCCTGTTAAAATCTGTTTAGATGAACAAGTAGTTTCATGCATTTGCCATGCATTATATTTAGCCCTTCCACTTAGCGCCAAACTAAAATCAGGAGAGAATATTAAGACGCTCTCAAATTACAATAGATCTTTTTCAGTAATTGGCACATTTCAAATTTTTGTATAAACCATTTATCTTCCTTAGCCCTTCAACAATTGCACAGCAAGAGATGATTATTTGGAGTTTGATTGATAGCTGCTAAGTAGAGAGAATTTCATAGAAGGAAATGTGAGTATTAGTGCATTAAAGAGAAGGTATATTGCTAATTTGTGTTATTAATTGGTGCTACTTTGGGAGCTGGTTTTGTCACATACTTCTGATAAGAGATCCTCATCAGCTTCAGAATTCTTGGTCAGGAAAGTCACTTTTCTAAGCTGTCAATGTCAGTTGCCTTGCTTGGTTGACTGAAATAATCAGATTACACAGACTTGATGGCCAAACTTGTTTATATTATGGCTAACCCTCTTTAATAATCTTAGCTTTCTGTCTTGTGGTCCAACTATGAATTCACTTGACACTATTTATTTAAAAAAGATTAAGGAACTCAGAATATATGAAAAATGTCTTTAGTTTACCAAAAAACAAACCACTTGTGCATTTGTTTCATTTTCCAAGTAATTGATTCATCATAGTAAATAATAGAAGTCCTTAAAGTGGCTTCTTATGTTCAGAGATGACCTGGAGTGTGCTTTTGATATAATCATAGCTGCTTTCTTTCCACTTATGTCACCTTCCTCATCTCTAGTCTGCATAGTCATTTTCAATGGTTTCCAGTTTTCTTTAAGCCAACTTGGGCTGGATCACCTTTGGAGTAGATGCTGATGAAAATAACTGCTAAAAGCCCATTGCTTGTAGTGCCACCTTGTGGTCTTGGCCCATTACTGCTGTCCATTTACCGTAGACTGTAGGCCTTAAGGAAGTTAAATCTGAAATAAGCAGTTTCTTTAAGAAGTGCATCCCTAGTACATGCAATTGTTTCCAGGTCACTAACTACTTGAGAAAACGGAGGCAAAGACAAACTATAGCTAAACATGAGAAATGGAAACAGATTTTCTCTGAATTACTTAATGTTTCCTAAAGGAAAGCATGACTTCTTGTATGAAGGTTTGCTTTAAAAATGCATTTTTTCATGATCACCTTTATAGTGTAAAGGGAGATAGGCATACACTTGAGTCATTTTTAATGTTCATTTTTTTTTTGCCTATCAAGAAGTTACATTTTGGGAATACTCTTTAGGAGGTAAGATTAGGTTTCTGAAATGCCATCTTTTAAATTGTAAAATACTTAACACATTCCTCCTTTCTCTGACTCTTCTTTTACATTAACATATGAATCTCCTTTGCTATTTGGTTCTGTCACAGGAGGTCATTGAATGCCTTTGAATGAATGTAGTTTAAAACAGAGCTGGGGAAAAAATGTTCTATTCCCTACTGGTCTGCATTCTGTCCTCAGTCCTGTTTTTATTTTTTTTTATTATTATTTATTTATTTCATTCAGTACTGGGAATTAAACCTAGGGGCATTCTACTTCTGAGCTATGCCTTAGACCTATTTTATTTTGAACAGGATCTTGCTAGGTTGCTGAGGATCTCACTAAATTACTAAGGCTTGCCTCAAACCTGTGATACTCTTAATTACTGGAATTATAGGTGTATGCTAGGTCTGGCTCAGTTTCCATTTCTTTTGTTAATTACCTTGAGGTCTCTTTTAGGTGTACTCATGACTGAAATATTAAGAGGTCAAATCCTCATAATATGTTCCAGTTTGGGGTATAAATATGTCATTTTGTAAAGCATATGAAGAAGTGGAAATGTGTGTGATGTTTGGGTATTATTTTGCATAGTGAAAGTGGGGTTAGGATTAAGGTCATTGGGAGAGAAAACTGGGCAATATAAAGAACAGAAGTCCAGACTACTCACTAAAGACATTTAAGAAGAAAAAAGAAATTGGCAGAGAAGAATTGATTTTGATTAGTAAGTGTGTAATTGATGCTCATTTAAGTTCCATTGAAGAGCCATTCTCTTCCATTTGTGATGAGAACAATTGAAGTTGTTGTATGATTAATAAATAGTTCAAAGTAGGTGCATGTTCTTTTTGCTGTGAGAAATACTTTTGCAGTCCTGGTTGCAAAGGCCTGTGGTAGTTTTTCTTGTCTCAAGACCAGGAAACCTTAGGGTCACAAAAAAGTCAATATCTTGCCATTCCAGATTCAGCTAAGAGCAGGGAAAAACATCAAGTTCACATCTAAGTCACAATGTTAAAAAGATCAGCACTCTTTCCTTTAAAATTAAAAAGAAACAAAATGAAGCACTAGAGAAGGATATTCTACAATTTTAAGATGCTTTATATATTAACCTACCTCTTGCAAAATATCTCTAGGAAGTTACTTTAGTAAATAATTGCTATAAATTGAGTTGTGGCCCTACCATCCCCTAAAAAAGGAAAAGTTGAAACTCTACTCTTAGTACTTCAGAATGTGACCCTCTCTGGAAAACAGGGTATTTACGAGTCAAAATGAAGTTGTTAGGGTAGGCCTTACTTCAATATGACTTCTGTACTCTAAAAAGGGTGAATTTGAACACAGATATGCACAGAGGGAAGACTGTGTAGAGATACGGGGAGGACTCTATGTAAAGGTTGGAGTTATGCCAAGAAGTGCCCAGGGCTACCAGAAGCTGAAAGTGGCGAGGAAGCATCCCTCTCCAGGTTTCAGAGGGAGAACCTATTTGGATGGAACCTCCACAACTGTGAGACATTTCAGTTGGTCTAAGCTACCTAACTTGTTGTACTCTGATTAAAAAAAAACAAAACAATACTAAGTACTGAGCTAGTACTACTTGCTGGTGTGCTCTAGGATGAGTGTTCTGTGGAAATAGTCTTATTTAACATCAACCTTGGGAAGTCTAGTGTTATCTTTCCAAGATACTAACAGATGAGAATATTAATTTACTGGAATTCAGAGATTTGCCCAAGATCCCTAGGTAGTAAGTAAAGGAACTGGATTTGCACCAAAGTTTATTTAAATTTAGATTCTCATTCTATCTCTCTGTATGTATGTATGTAGGAATCTGGTTCTCCTTACTGGATTACTTAGGGTCATAACCACCATCAAATGTCATCCAGAACCTGTCACCTCCATTGGGAGGAGAATTACTCTTGACATTCACTGGCAACCCCACCTTTCATTTTCAAGGACATAAGTAGGACTCTCCATTTCTCTGACAATAAAAGGTTGATAATATTCTCTTCACTGTTTGTAATTTGAAATTTATAACCTTATTGGCCTCTTCCACATCTATTTCTTTCTGCTTTTTTTTTTTATCATCCAAATCAATGTAGTTTAATATGTTTAACAGAGTGAAAAACCTACATGGTGTCAATTTTCTGCTTCAGGAGAATTTCTCTTAAAAATCCAACCAATGTATTTGTCAAAAAAAACCCCAAAACTTAAATAAATGTGCATTGAACTGTGTAGATATCAGAGATACTGGGCTACAACTTGAAACTCAAAATTTTATCAGTGAGAATAACCCTATCATTCTGAGAACAGACTGTTTTTCAAAATATTAGAATGAATGCCTTCACTTTATTAATAATTATTTCTACTTTACAGTTTAATTCCACTCAGTGATCTAAAAAAAAAGTCAATACGAGTTTAATTTATAACAGTGCCACAGGTTTAAAAAGTTGAAAAAGAAATTTCAGATAGACCAGTAGTTCTGTTAAACAAACAGCTGATAGGATGGGTGCTAGAATAGGATATAGTAGCTAAAGCCATTAAATTAGATTTCTAATAGCTCATCAGAGAATAGAAATCTCAGGGTATACTTGATTGTTAATCCCTAAAATTCTCCTTACCTGGTGCTCTTTATCTTGATTTTGGATGTCACTTTCTGTTCAGTGGTCCACCCCAAAGCTTCAAAGGAGTCTGACTGTAACCCATGGTTATGGCGGTCAGGGCTCAAGTATCAAGAAGAAGGCAGGGTCACTGCTGCCAAGAGCTTCAGAGAGAATGAGTGAAAGGATGATTAAGATCACTCAATACTTGGGGATCATTATTTATGGAAATAATGTTTCCATTGTTGTTTGATAAAAGTGGTCTTTAGGGAAATGTTCATTCATGCTTCAGTAATAAAGCTATTGGATTATTAACCATTTTTAAGGTTACCAGAGTATTTCTCTTCCTGTCTATTAATACAATGGCAGAAAAAGGACAATGATAACAGTCAACTTATGTTAGAGGTGATATGGAGAGAAAATTCTAGAATATAGCAACCTGGAAGCAGGGAAAAAAAAGTTAAAATAAAAACAGAATCAGTGTGACTGTCCCATTGTGGACTACTGAGCACAATGAGAACTAGAAATAGAACCATCTAGACACCAATGAGATTCCCAAAGGAAAGTAACATATATAACTTTTTTTTTTGCTTGTCTTCCTAATTTAGATGAAAGCAATACTAGCAGTAGAAGGTAAAAGCTAGAGCCATCAAAACCAGATTTCTATAATAGATGTACTAAGCTACAAAGAGAGATAGAGGAATCTCAAAGTAAAAGTGGTAAATAATGCCATGAGAATGGAAAAGACCTTTTTTTTTTTTTAAATAAGGTCTCACTAAGTTTCAGAGGGCCTCACTAAGTTGCTGAGACTGGCCTTGAACCTGTGATCCTCCTGTCTCAGCCTCCCAAGTACTGGGATTACAAGCATGCTCCACCACCCCTGGGTAGAAAAGATCATTTTAAAAAATGTAGACCTAGAAGAAGATTCTGTAAAGAACCCTGGCACTGAAAGATATGCAGTAAAGAGGGGCCTGCAAAGGAAAGGTCTGAGACAGTGAGAGAATAATGAGAGGAGGCCAGAAAGATTCAAAACTGTATCAATTTAATGCTCCAAGACCAAGCAGAGCTGCTGGCTGAAAATGCACCGTGGGATTTTGCAGGCATGTAAGACTCTGCCTCAGTGAAAGCTTTCAGTAAACTGGGCAAGAAGAGGGAGCAAATTACACTATAGCGAAGAAATGAATAGAGTGGCCACATGAGATTCAAAACCCTTTTTCAAGATGTTTTTCCTTGAAGGGAAGCAGAGAGAAGTGAAAAGAAAGGCTGACTTGAAAGAAGGATATTTCATAATGGGACAGAGGTGAGCAAAGGGGCAAGTCCTAGAAGGAAGAGCTGAGAAAACAAAGCTCTGAAGAAGATGAGTTGGCAAAGGTCCATGGGGATGAGGAGCAGTTGGCCCTGGACAGGAGGTGGGGCATCACTAGGACAGAGACTAAGAAATAAGGACCAGCATCCCAACAGGTAAATTTAGACATGGTAACTCTTTCCATATATCCTTTCTTTGTGATTGAGGAGTTGTCAGATGAATGTGACAGGGATGGAGGTTGGTAGGCACTGAAGCAGGAGGAAAAGCTTTGAATCTGCAACTCTGGGAAGAGGGAATGTTGGAAACAAGCAGGATCTGTTCACCCATCAGGTGTATGTGGTTGTTACTCAGAACACTCAAGGAGCTGGGTGTGGGTGGCGCAAGCTTGTAATCCCAGCATTTGGGCGGCTGAGGATCCAGGTTTGCGGCCAGCCTCAGCTATGTAGTGAGGCCCTCCGCAACTTAGTGAGACCCTGTTTCAAAATAAAGAATAAAAAATAGGGCTAGGGGTATAGCTCAGAGGTAGAATGCCCCTGAGTTCAATTCCCAGTACCGCAAAAAACAAAACAAAACAAAACAAAAACACTCAAGGATGGAGCTAAGGCAGTGCTTCTCAGAATGTGGCTCAAGACCCAGAAACAATCAACCAGAAAGATCTTCTGACTTTAGGTTTCTCTAGAACCCACGTAGAGTAGGAACCCTCATTAACTTAGTGGAAGATATTTGATCATTTGGAAGTAGTAGATTTTACTTCCTTATGTTTCTGTTTTTGAGATTAAAGGACATAGAAGCTAGAAGCGTATTGACCATTAAATTGTATTTATCTTTTCCCCATAGGTATACAGCGCTAGAATAATTTCCATCGTCCCAACAAAGAGTTTTTTGTATTTATTTTGCCTTAAACATTCTTGTATGTGACTTTTTCTTTTGAAAATTAAAACTTTGATCTTTGGGAGGTATTAGTTTAGAAATTTTTTAAGCATTTGGATATAAACAACTTCCAATTCAAATGTTAAAATTCCTGGATTTTTTTTCTTTTGCTTTACCTCTGCCTGAATCTATTTGTGTTCATTTTTATGATAAGAAACACCTTAACTTATCGAATGAATATGTTCCTAAAATGTAAATCAAATTGTATTTAAAATATTATTAGAATTTACTGCATAATTGGCCTCTGTTGTAAATTTATTTTGCAATATGACTTTTTTGACCCTAATTTAGCTTTGCACACTTGGATTTTGATCTATTAGATTGATCTAAAGCAAGGGACATCAATTAACCATTGGATCTATTCTCTTTTATTACTCTCATAAAATCTAGAGCTATCATTTTAAACAATTTTAAAATCCAGAATCTCATGTTATTAACACTAAGTTACTATTAACAGCAATGTACAAATTTCCTTTATTTACAATATATTTTATATCCAAGATAGAATTATATATATATAAATATATATAAATTCAGTACATAATTAAATGGCCTCATTAAGTTTAACTGAAGGATTGAGTATCTTCATTTTGCTGATTGTATATCTGCTAACTGTGACTAGGGATATTGCTATATCTGTGGACATTTATTCACTTAATAAATATTTAAGGCCTTACTATGCCAGGCACTGGACTAAAAACACTGGGTAATGTAAAGTATAATATATAATCTCCTTTCCAACTTACAATATATTAGGAGAAACAAATAGATACACATAAAATGTTACATGATGTAAGACTTAAATTATAATATGAAATAGCAACATAAAGTAGCATTTTCAAAATTGTGGCATGTGAGATGATTTTTAGGTAGTTGACAAACATTTTTTATATAAATGGTTATATTCTTATTATATATACTTTATATCAGTTTATGTAGAATGTTATTGGCATCCCACTATTGCTGTGATCTAAAATACCTATTTAAGTAAAAATGTGCGATTTCATTTTAAGAAAACGTTAAAAACAGAAACCACAAGTAGTACATGAATGTGGGAAAAAACTAGCGAAGGGTATGTGAATACTTTGAGTTGAGAGACTGATGAAAGAAATGTCAGACAGTGATTGTACCAAAGCCCAAAGTAATGCCGCCATGTGTTACAGGAAGAAAAGGTCCTGGTAGGCTGGGGGTCAGGGCAGGTGCTGTAGAGAATGAAGAAATTGAACCTGGGCAGAGGGAAGAGAGAACATCTTAAATGAATTTCTCACAGTGGTAAATGAGTATGGAGACTGTATCGTGGGACAAGAAAAGAGTTTGGAGTGGAGGTCTGCACAGCGAAGAAGGGAAGAGAGGCCACAGTTGTAGGTGGGAGGGAGGAAGACGGTGCAGGAAATTGAATATTAGGCTGAGCAATCTGAGACCTTCCTGCTATTTATAAGAGGAAGCATCTTACTCCACATGGGCCAACATCCAAGAGGGATGATCAGGAAGCTTCAAAAAAGCCTTCTGGATCACATATGTGCCTCCTGGCATGAGAGTCTCACCATTGTCGTCCCTGAAGGATTTGCTACTGGGGGTGGTTATCTCCTCTACCACTGACTGTGATTCTAGAGAAGCCAATGACCTGAGAGGTCAGCTAGTCAAGAGGCAACACCAGGATATGGATCCCTTTAAAGGGGGCCTATGGAAGGCAGGGCTGGAATGGCATCAAAATACGGGATGCTGAACATTCCAAGGTAACTTTCTCTCAGCAGTTTTACAAGGGTTGGCCTAATTTTTCTAAAAAGCTATGTTGTACATATTAAAGAGTTGTAATAATGTGTTATATAATTTACTGTAATGCATTTCGTTTTCTTATTCTTCTCAACCTGACAGTTTTTCTGTTTTAGACAATTAGAGACCATGGCATGTCTCAAGTTTTCTTATTTACATAATTGTCATTAATTCTCTCACATGGTTTTACTTTGGGGGCATTTTTGACAATCCAGGAGTAATTCTTCAAAGTTTATTCTGAGGTATGTTTAGATACAAATTTGGCAGTTAAAAAGTAAACATTAAATGATTACCGCTTTACAATGAAATTCAATTTGGAAAAAATGTTCATGGATAATGAAAAACATTATTAATTCTCCTATTCAGATAAAATTTCTTTTCTAGATGATTTCTAAAATGATACCTTTACTTTATCTTCTTAGTAACATAATGGCATCCAAGTGTGATTATTTTCAGTTTGTCTTCTGTTATCCATGGTGGGTAATAAGAGTAACTGGGTAATCTTGACTTCAATTAAAGCAAGTCCACTTTAATTTATTTTTTATATCTCTTCTCTGATGATACTTTGAACTTCTAAAATAAAGATGAAAAAGATAATGAGAATCTTAAGCAATGGGATATAATCCTCAAGTGGGCCAGAGATCAAAGCATAATGACAGTGATGGCTCAATACCCCTGCTAGGAGGTGCTGGGGTAATGTTAACCCTTTGGTGACATTATTGGTAGGCAAGAAAATCACTGTCTGGACTGGGGTGAAGGCTTAGCAACGTAGAAAAAGAAGAACATGGATTTTACTCAATTGAAAGTATAGTATAATTATCTATCTTAATTGTAAACATTAACTAGTATTTCTAATACCTAAAAATTTGAAGATATTAAAAATGTAGTACAGTTAAAGAAATAATATATACACACACAGACACACACACATACACACACACACACACACACACACACAGCCTTTTCACTAATTCTTTTCTTTTTTTCAATACTGAGGATTGAACCTACAGGCATTCTACCTCCAAGCTACACCCCCAGCCCTATTTTTTGTTTATTTTGAAGCAGGATCACACTAAGTTGCAGAGGGCCTCACTAAGTAGCTGAGGCTGGCAGAGAACCCAGATCCTCTGGTCTCGGCCTCTCAAGTACTGGGTTTACAAGGGTGCGCCACGACGCCTGGCTCACTAATTCTTGATAAGCTCTATTCTTCATTCCCTAAATCCAACTCTACTTGATTTGACTTTTGGATATCCAGTGGATAATCAAAATTTTTACGGCCTCTTTGCAACATGTTTTCTTACAAGTCTTTCCTATTTTAATAAATGACCCCCACCATATCCTCATTGGTTTAACCCCCAAACCTATTTCTTACTGCTCAGCTTAATCAATCTGTCAGCAAATCATTTTTGTCCCAAAATATACAATCAAAAATGTATCTGTATCCATGGGTTCTACTTAATTTAAAGTACAGAAATCCCTTGGATCCTCAGGGATTAGTTCTAAGACCCCCCTAAGGATACGAAAATCTTTAGATGCTCAAATTCCTTACATAAAATGTTCTAATATTTGCATAGAACCTTTCTCTTTATAGCTACCATGCTGATCATGATTTAGTCACCATAATTTCTTATCTGGACTATTGAAATAGCCTCTTAATTGGTCCTCCTGATTCTACAAATGTTTTGTAACTGTTCTCCACAGGGTAGCCAGGGAAAACTTTAAAATATATAAATTGGAAGCCAGGCATGGTGACTCATGCCTTTACGTAATCCCAGTTCTTTTGGGAGGCTAAGATAGGAGAATCACAAGTTCAAGCCAGCACACAATAATTTAGTGAGATCCTGTTTCAAAATTAAAAATAAATAAATAAATAAATAAATAAATAAATAAATAAATAAATAAGAATAAATAAAAAGGACTGGGATGTAGTCCAGAGGTCGAATCCTCTTGGGTTCAGTCTCCAGTACACACACACACACACACACACACTCACATACAGTACATGAGACCACCTCACCTTCATGCATAAACACTTTCCTAGTCTTGTCCCTCTTTCCAAATTCTCAGGCCTGACTTACAAGGTTCTGCACAATCTAGGCTTATCTTTCCTCAAGCACTCCATCACATTCAATAATCTCTAGCCATAGGGAGTTTTCTGTTCCGGTCACATGCTAAGCTCATTCACTTCTTCATCCCTTTTCTTGGAACTCTTGGTCCCCTAATAAACATCTTGTCACTCAATACCCCTTCCACAATGAAACCTTTGCTAAATTAGTCCTCCACTCCCAAGTTACTTCTTATAGGAGCAAAATTATCTCATTCCCTTACTGGTTTACTTGTTTATTGTCTTTCTGTAACTCCTTGCTCTGAATATAAGCCACATGAGATCAGCAACCTTATCTTCAGAAGAACCTGTCATTTCCATTAATTATCACAGTGCCTGGAATGTAATAGGGAATCAATACATTTAGTTCAATTAGCTGATTTTTAAATTTGGTATTTTTTTCTTTTATTTCATGGATTTCAGGAGGCAAGTCTTTAGTTCTTGTCCTCAGAGTCTTCCTGTTTGCCTTTACTATTACATCAATCTCTATTTAACTCTAGAATGAAGTTATATAGAGAGGCAAGAAAAATTGTACTTTCCTCTCTAAAACCCAGCTCTAAGAGTTGCTAAGTTGAAGGAATCATGTCCTTTCCTTAAGCCTTAATTCTGATGAAATTCACACAGGTTTTAGTGTTCTCCTTTTAATAGCTCTTTTCATTTCCTTCATCCTGCAGAAAACAAATGAGGGAGATTATTATCAGTGTATGCAAGAATATTCCATGTTGCCTGTTTTTAACTAAAAGGCAGTAACTTACCTGTATTAATTTTATTTCCATTTGTAGACATGGTTTTGTTATTCTGAGTTTTTCCCCAAATCCAAAATAAAATATACTTGCTCAATAATTAAGTAAGATTGCACAAAAATTTAAAATAGAAAGGGAATGAAAGTAGTTTTACAAAGGCATGGGTTGGCCTTACAGTGACCTTGTGCTTCTCACCTATACTCTTCCACTGAAGCCAGATACCAAACCCCATTATGTCCTTGAGTGTACTAAGGGGAAAAAAAGAATGTTCCAATGCTTTATGTGTGGCAGAATTCTAATTATATGTTTAAATGTATTGAAAAAACAGAGGGAGGGAAAACAGCAATACATAGGTCCTCAATAAGTA
Source organism: Graphiurus murinus (assembly GCA_004027655.1). NCBI lineage: Eukaryota > Metazoa > Chordata > Mammalia > Rodentia > Gliridae > Graphiurus > Graphiurus murinus. The sequence continues at coordinate 64,141 of PVLC010006502.1, forward strand.
GTTTTGAAATAATATTTTGTTTTTTCTTCACATCTTTTATGAGTGTTCAGGTTTTTAATTAATTACATACGTTACTGTTGCTTATTTTTTTACTTTTATAATCAGAAAAAGGAATATTCTTTAAAAGAGAATTGTTGGAACTAAAAGCTTGAGGTTGCTCTGTGAACAGGTGAACCTAAGCATCTTTGTGTGAGGCTGTAGCTGGTCTTCCATCTCTTGTCTCTAATAACGTGGAGAGTCATATAACTCAATGGCCTCTGTTTTCTTTTCTGGTTTAGAAAGGATGGTTTCAGGTTCCCAATGCTGTTTGAAATATAATTCTTTTCCAGACAAAAATGGTTTAAAAATCACATTGTACTACATAATGGAATTTCATTTCTTCCTGAGCAACATCACCCAGGGGAAGGTTTTTGTTTCGTTTGTTTTGTCGTTGTTGTTGTTTTTAGGATTCTAAAAAAAATTACTTCCATTGAATTGATAATGTTTGGTTCCATGAAAAGAAACACTATTGAATTTAACAGTTCTAACAATTGGAATTCTGAGGCCATTGAAAATAAAGAATTAAGTTTTCCATCTTCCTTCTCCTTTTTTGTTGGAAGAAATAGCATATGTTATATACAGTATTGGGTTTTCGAGAAAGGTGAAAATACTTGTCCACTTGTGCCCTGATGTCCTAGGAAAAGCCAGTAAAGTTGGTGACATACTTTCAAGTACTTTGCAACTGAAAGTCAGGTGTATGGACTAGCAGCTAGGTAGAATTATAGAATCTCAGGCCCACTGCAGACCTACTAAATCAGAATCTGCAGTTTAACAAGATCTCCCATGATCCTTATGCATACTGATTGAGAAGGATTATCTTAGGATACTTTGGGAATTTCTAAATCCCAAAGTATCCTAAGATACTAATTGTTAAATCTCCAGCATCATTTCCTGTGCTTCTTTCCTATCTTCCCCTCTAGACCCGAGCAATAACTTGTAAAGTGTGTAAAACAGGAGCTCTTGACCTAGGGTCTGTGAACAATTAGGGAGTTGTAGGTGGTTTGTAAACCCACTTAAATCCCACATCAAATTATGTTTGTATATGCATACTCAGCCTTCATTAGCCTTCCAAGCTGCAAAATCATAAATACCACATTCTACTTTGAAACATGGAATAGGATGACTCTTGTAATTACAGAAGTATTGTCGTTACCTGGGAAAATTCCAGAAGAAAACATTAATAAGCTTTTTCCATTGTTTTAATAAAAATATCAAAATGACTGGAGAATAAATCACAGAGACAAGGAAATTTAGGAAGCAGTTTTGTAGTTCCCCAAACCAAATTCTGCTCCTCTGGTCCTGATGTGTTTAGGCTAGGAGAAAATTGCCTGTTCATTTCCCATAGGTCCCACATGCTTTAGGATAATTAAAAAAGATAAATGTCTCCATAATTGGAAGTTTGTTCCTTGAAGTTATCTTTTTGATTACGTTGATTCTCTAGGACAGCTTCTCATCTCTAGCTGCACATTACAATCATCCTACTCCAGACCAATTGAATCAGGTTCTCAGAACTCTTAGGGATGGGGAATAGGCCTACTGGGTTTGTTTTGTTTTTATGCTGTCTGGGTGACTTTAAAGTGTAGCCAGGTTAATAATCATTTGCACAGAGCCATATGTCCAACAAATTCCAGAATGGACTTATTGGGGAATTTTGTGTCTTTCATTATCTATGGGAAAATTGTTTCTGTTTCCTCTGGGCAATGAAGTCCCTTTTTGTACTGGACTATCATTATATTCATGCCCTGCTGTGTTGTCTTCCTTCATCATCTCAAACAGAGGCTGATGTACAAAGAACTTGTTCAAATCTGTACAAAGAACTTGTACAAATCTGGAACTGACTGTAAAAAGTATCAAATCTTTCAGCTTGTCCTCTGTCTCTGTAATTACTAGTCTATTTCCAAAAAGCTTCCTAATTTTTATATAAGTGACTTTTCAATTACAGTAACTCCAAAAAGGCCTTCTCTCTTAGGCTTTTTCATGAAGAATAACTGATGTGGTATAAACATGATGAAAATGAGTAATCGTGCTGTAACTAAAGCATTTAATTGTTCAGTCACTTTTTTCACCTATTAGGAGTACTTGGCTGATACTTTAGTTATAAAATGAATAGTATTGGACAATTTGCAATTCCAAGAACACATAAGAATCTATAGGATTTAAGATTTTGAAGAGAAAAAGAAAGAGTATTATAGCCTGGGTATAATTTACAGTCACTAGTGATGCCTTTTGCTATATAAAGGAAATGAAATCCTATGACAAAGTTCCCATTTATAAAGCTCCCACTCAGACACATTTACAAATTGATGCCCAATTACATACTCACATTTTTCCATCTTGTACTTCAAACATTTCTAGCATTATTAGATTTTGCAGACAGTTCTCTGAAAAAAAAAAATAACCTAAGAGTTTATTCACATATTGTCCTTTTCCATAGGAGATTTCTGGCAGCCTGAGCACTCTTCTTACTCTTGAGAATATTCATGGGAGAGGAATTTGTGTTCACCTCACGCTCACCTCTGGAATAAACTCACCAAGGATTCATTTAATTACTGTTTCCTTCAAGATGATGAGAGCGAATTCCTGAGAATGATAAATTAGCTTTAACATCATTTGGGGTGGGGGATAGGAAGTGGGGAATGGAATTACAGAATAATTTAAATCTAATGAAGATATTTCTGAAGTAGCAGTTTGCACTCAACATTAATGAAAAACTGGAACTTATTACTTTCCTAGCATTTATGCTTTAGTTTTCTCAGGTTGGGGAGAAAAAAAATATTCAGAAGGATTTAATGTAACTCGTATGCTAATAACTTTTCTTAACCTCTTTCTAGTGAAGGGATTTCTTAGTTGTCTCCTACTGAATATATATAAGCAAAGTTATTTTCTATTTGAAATGGAAAATGCATGCGGATTGTATTTACAGTTTTAATCTTTGTGTTGTATTGTTTAATTATAGGAACCACAACAGGAGGCTCTGTGATAAAGCTGCTCTTCTTTCTGATGTATTTTGGTATTATTTTTGGAATATTTTTGTTTGGTTGTTTCTAGTAGAGACTTCAGCTTTGAGACAGTTATGTCCTTGTCTGATATTTCTATCTTTTCCTATCATGCAAAAAAAAATTCTTCATCTGAGTTCATGAATGATCTGCCCATTTCATTTAAATCATTCTGATACTCTGCTCTTAATTTAAGCCAAAATGAAATAATCAAGGAGCATTGGCAACAACATTTTAAACATTTTCCTTCTTTGGAGAAAGACAAATGGCTGAGTAGGGAAGTTTAATAATCATTCTAATTCGCCACATTTATAAGTATCTAAATGTTCTAGATTCTGTGCTAGACATTCCAGGGAAAGCAGTAATTGCCTGCCAGTGAATCACAAATAAGAGGAAACAGAGAAAATTAATAACTATACTGTAATATAAGTGCCTTGTATAGAGTAGGGATGAAATCATGCAAAGGGGTAAAAAATCAGAGAAAGAGGGCTGCATAGAGGAGGATGCTGGTTGACATCATCTGTTCACTTTCAAGCAACAGACACTGATTCCAGTTAACAAGTCAAGAGGAAAACAGAGATGTTTCCTGGAAGGGTATGGGTTTCTAATGGAATGAGAAAAAAGGCACCAAGAACCAGGCCTCAGAAATGGCCTGTACTGCTGAGTTCTGAGTGTCTAGGTAGCAGAAATTAAGGACAGTTTCCAAGAGGAGTTGCTATAGAATGAATCAGCTTCAAATGTTATCTTTCCTTGTGTCACTTCCTTCATGATTCCTAAGAGAAGGTTGGCCATTGTGGGCCATCTAAGCAAACAGCAAGGCATTTTGATTGACTTGCATTCAAGGCTGGGTTCAGTGAGAGAAGGGTGATTCCCAAAGGGAAATCAAAGGGTTGTCAGTGGAAGATGGGGAACTGGATGCTGTCAAGTAAAGATAACAGAAGTCAGCTCAAGGAAGACCTACTTAATCTTGGAAGATAAGCAGGAGTCTTTTAGATAGAAAATAGGGGTTTGGCATTCTACACACTAAACAAAGTCATGAGAAGAGTCCACTTTGGATGTTTAGTATGAGAACAATCCATTCAGGAGGAAGTTTGGGTAGTGAGAAGTAGCAGGAGATACATGAGGAAAGATCTCCATATAACATGTGAAAAGATTAAGACTCAGTCCTGCAAGCAATCAAGTTTCATTAGTAATTTTTAAACTGGTTTAAAATCAGTAGAAAAATTAGCAAAAATCTAAGCAGAAAACTGGCAGAGAAGGGAATTTAACTGATGAATAAATATAAGAAAAAGTACTTAAAAGCTGGGTGTGGTGACACAGGCCTGTCATCCCAGTACAGGAGAGTCACAGGTCCAAGGTCAGTGTAACTTAGACTCTGTTTTAAATTTTAAAATAAAATAAAAAGTGCTGGAGGTATAGCTCATAGGTAAATCAATCCCCAATACCACAATAAAAATGTGGTGTTTTGGAAGGAAGGAAGCTAGGAAGGAAGGAAGGAAAGAAAGAAAAAGTATTCAACTCTTAGAAGTCAAAGTAACTGAACAATGAACGCATACTTTTTTCTATCTATTAATTTTCTATCCAGAGTCTGGGAGACAAGCTGGAATGAAGGTATTACATATTTGGGTGAGAGTATATCTTTGGACAAATGTTAATTTTCCAGAAAATAATTCAACAAGGTATCTTGAGATTCTTAAAATTTTACCCATCTTCTAAGTCAAAAACTCTACTCCTAGGATTTTGCTTTATGGAAATAATCATGGATGCTCATGATATGTTAAGTGAAAAAGAAGTGTGTACATACAATATAATAGTATTATTCTGGATCTTTAAGGAAAAAGAAGGTGGTATACATGTACATCTGT
>PVLC010006503.1:0-22592 GCA_004027655.1 Graphiurus murinus
TGCCTCACTAGGTAGCTGAGGCTGGCCGCGAACCCGGATCCTCCGGTCTCAGCCTCCCGAATGCTGGGATTACAAGCGTGCGCCACCACGCCCGGCATGTGATTTACACTTTTTGTGTTGTTGTTTTACTGGTGATTGAACCCAGGGATATTCTACCTCCGAGCTACATCACCAAGTCCTATTTTATTTTGATTTTTTTTTTTCGGTACTGGGGATTGAACTCAGGGGCATTCTACCTCCGAGCTATACCCCCAGCCCTATTTTTTATTCTTTATTTTGAAACTGGGTCTCGCTAAGTTGCAGAGTGCCTCACTAGGTAGCTGAGGCTGGCCGCGAACCCGGATCCTCCGGTCTCAGCCTCCCAAATGCTGGGATTACAAGCATGCGCCACCACGCCTGGCTCTTTTTTATTTTGAAACAGAGTCTCACTAAGTAGCTGAGGCTGGGCGCAACCCCACAATCCTCTTGTTGAAGCCTCCTGTACGGGGATTACAAGCGTGCACCACCATGCCTGGCTGTGATTTACACTTTTAAGAAATTTCTCTGGCTTCCTGTGAAGAATCGTAGGGGGCAAAAGTGGAAGCGAACAGACGGACATAGAAGATGCAGAATTCTGGGGGACGGGGGGAGAAAGAGAGAGAAATGATTTGGCTGGAGAGGATGGGCGATCGGAGTCACAGAACTCACCGTGGAAGGGATGTGGGCGGGAGAGGGCACCAAGGCTAACCACTAGAGTCATTTGGGGGATGGAGGTGCTGCTTCTTGAGATGAGGAGACTGGGAGGGCAGCTTGGCCACTTTGTTTTCAAGATACTATGAGACACCAAAGTTGTCAGAAGGATGATGGAGCTGGAGTCAAAGCTTGGGGAGACACAATTTAGATGGAGTCCAGAGCCACCCACCAGACAAGAGAGGAGAGAATGGAGAGACAAATAAAAGGGGGGCTTAATCCTGGGACACAGGTTGGGGAGATATTGGCAGAGTAAACTGAGGAAAGGAAGTCAGGTAGGAGGAAAACCAAGAGAGTACAGGAGTCCCTGGATATCTAAAAGGAATTGGTTTGAGCTAGGCGTGATTGCACACACCTGTAATCCTAGTACTTGGGAGGCTGAGACAGGAGGATCACAGGTTTGAGGAGAGACTCAGCAGCTTAGTGAGACCCTGTTTCAAAATAAAAAAATAAAAATAAAAATAAATAAAAGGAACTGATTTGGTGCACGCCTGTAATCACAGTGCTTGGGAGGCTGAGCTAGGAGTATCACAGATTCGAGGACAGCCTCAGCAACTCAGGGAGACCCTGTTTCAAAAAAATAAAAAGGGCTGGGGGTATAGCTCAGACAGAGAATTCCCCTGGGTTCAACCCCGGTACCACAGAGGGATTGGTTCTAGGACCTCCTGTGGGTGTTAAGATTTGTGGCTGCTTCAACTCTTTTATGATATGGGGTAATATTTGCATATAACCTATGCACATGCTCCTGTATACTTTATTTATTTATTTTTGCGGTACTAGGAATTGAACTCAAGGGCATTCTTCCTCAGAGCTAGACCCCCAGCCCTATTTTTTATTCTTTATTTTGAAACAGGGTCTCACTAAGTTGTGGAGTGCCTCACGAGGTAGCTGAGGCTGGCCACGAACCCGGATCCTCCAGTCTCAGCCTCCCTAATGCTGGGGTTACAAGGGTGCGCCACCACACCTAGCTCCTGTATACTTTAAATCATCTTTAGGTCACTTATAATATCTAATACAATGCAACTGTTGTGCTAATAGTTGTTGTACTGAATTGTTTAGGGAATAGTGACAAGAAAATACCTTTGTATGTTTTGTTTGTTTGTTTGTTTGTTTAGTGTGGGAGTGCTGGGGATCGAACCTAGAGGCATTCTGCCTCCAAGGTACACCCCCACCCAGCCCAATTTTATTTCTTATTTGGATACAGGGTCTCACTAGGCTGCTGAGAGCCTCGCTAAGTTGCCGAAGCTGGCTTTGAACCCGCAATCCTCCTGTCTCAGCCTTCCAAGTGCTGGGATTACAAGCATGTACCACCATACCCAGCATCTTTGTATGTTCTGTATAGACAAAATTCTAAGAAGTTTGGAAACACGGTTGGTTGACTCTACTGATGTGGAACCCTCGGACACAGAGGGCTGACTGCATAGTTTACTGTAAGCCTCTAGAAGCAAGCTCTCCAAGAAAGGGACAGTTACTGTGTTGGAGGCTTTTGAGCAGGAAAAGTGGGACAAGAGCAGAGAAGCGACGCTCAGATTTAAGACTTTACTGGCAGCCGAGGCCTGGGCGTCGCTGTGGAGGAATGGGTCTGGGAGTTCAACCCAACAAGGTGGGGGGTGTCGGTGTGGAGGTAGAGGCGCGGAGCATGGTACAGGCAGCGGCAGCCTTTCTCCACGAATCCCACTAGGGGTCTCAAGGGGCTCTGAGTGACCAAAGCCCTCCTGGCCACTGAGAGAGAAAAATTGGTGCTATGTCCTGGAAGCCAGGGCCTGGGCCTGCCAGGGTGGACAAGCAGACAAGTCAGACTTGGGAGATTGAAGCAGGTACAGAAAGCCATGCTCAGTGCTGTCCTGGCTTTGCTTGAGGAAACTTCCCTGCTCATCCCCAGGAGGGAGAAGCTTCAAGGAGGGTGGATTCCAGTGCTCCCCGGCTCCATGGACTGCCTCTGTGTGTTATTCCCCCGAGAAAGCTGCATTGCTTCACACAGTTAAGTTTGAGATAGAAGCAATGTACGTTTATTGAGAAATTGCAGAAAAAAGAAAGGGTCACTTCTTGGTATGATTTATGTGGTTTGTTCTTAACCAAGCTTTTGAATTGTTTGGGGCCTAGATGTTCTCCAAGTTGATATATGACTTCCGTGGATAGTACAGGTTATATAAAATTCAAAATGCAATCAATTCATGCCCATGCATTACCCAATGCAAGCAATGCCCCATGATCTAATCAGTCCATCCCCTAATGGTGGCCATTTGGGTTATTTCCAGTATTTATAGACAGTGTCGCACTTAATATTTATGCAAATGAAACTGACTTCTGATTCATTCATATAAAACTAGCAGCTTTAGCTTGACCCTTCCTTCCTTTCTTCCTTCCTTCCTCCTTTTCTTCCTTGCCTCCATCCTTCCTTCCTTCTTTATTTCTTGTGTGGTACTGGGGATTGTATCCATGTGTGCTCTACCACAGCTACATTGCCAATCCTATCTACGTATGTATTTATGTATTTATTTATTTTTGTGGTACTGGGGATTGAACCCAGGGGTATTGAGCTACACCCCCAGCCCTATTTTTAAATTTATTTGTGAATCAGGGTCTTGCTAAGTTGCAGAGGGCCTCGCTAAGTTGCTGAGGCTAGCTGCAAACCTGTGATCTTTCTGCCTCAGCCTCTCAAGTACTGAGAATATAGGTGTGGTGTACCACCATGTTCGGCCCCTATTTTTTATTTTGAGACAGGGTCTTGCTAAGTTGTCGAGGCTGGCTTTGAACTCATGATCTTCCTGCCTCAGCCTCCTAAGTAGCTGGGATTATAGGCATGTGCTATGGTGTTTGATAGTTTGGAGTACACGCCCTAAATTCTCACATTTCTACCTGCCTATGCAGTCATTAATTTTTTAAAGTTTGATGAGCCAAAGAGGGGTCTCCTTGTAGCTTCAATTTGTCCTTCATTGGTGGTTAAAAAAGATGCTCATTTCCCCAACTTTTAATCCACGGGTTCTATTTCCCCTTATGGGAAGAAACAACTCCTATGGAGTGATTCACATTTGTATCTTTCCCAGTAAGCTTCACGAATGGTTCACAGGCCCTGCTAGGGCTGTCCTCACCTGCTAGAGTGATCCAAGGTCAAATATTTATGTCCTCTTGCCGGAGGAGGAAGACTGAGGCTCATTTTCAGGAATACTAACATCTACCATGTGTACATATGTGAAAATCCCAATGTCAATCTCAGTCCTGTGTATGGGAGGGAGGGAGTCGGGGAGGTGGGGGAGGAACCAAGTGCTGTGTGCATGTATGTCAATGTCAACATGATTTACATTGTGATGTGAGACTATAATGCACCAATAAAAGCACATTAAAATATATTCACGGCCTCTGCATGTCCCTCCACTTCTAGCAGGCGTCACAGCTTCCTCTTGAAGACCCTATAGCTGTGTCCCGCAGATGCCTCTGTGCCATCATTTGCTCTGCCCCCCACCACTGCCTCTGGACCTCGAAGAAGAGATTTCGGGAAATACTCCTTGACCCACTGACTAGCTGTCTCCATCAACTGCTCAGAATTCTCTGTAGTTGCCGAGCGTGGTGGCACATGCCAACATCTGAGAATTTAGGAGGCTGAGAGAGGAGGATCGCAGGTTTGAGGGCAGCCTCAGCAAGTAGTGAGGCTCTCACCAACCTAGCAAGATCTTCTTTCCAAATAAAATAGGGCTGGGGATGTAGCTCGGAGGTAGAGTGCCCCTGAGTTCAATCCCTAGTAACACACACACACACACACACACACACACACACACACACACACACACACGGCTGGGATTGTAGCTTGGAGGTAGAATATTCCTGAGTTCAATCCCCAGTACCACCAAATAAATCAATAAGTAAATAAATTAAAATTTCTCTGTAGTTGCTTTCCTCCACTCGCCACATCTTCCCCCCTGGGCTCTGATCATTGCTTCCCACACAGTTCTACTCCTTCCTCCCCGCCATCTTGGTCCACGAGAGGCCCCCCAAAGAGCACCCCCTTTACTTCTGGGCCATGTTCAATTCCACTTATTCTCTGAGACCTTGCGACCAAAGCCAGCCTGGATTTTTCTAGTTCGCTCATCTTCCTCTGCCTCTGAACTTATGACGCATGTGTAGTCTGTTGGTTTCCTGAAAGGGCCCCCAATCCTTCAATACCTAGTTCCTTTCCCCTTTCCCCCATTCAATATCTGAAACAAGTTGAATGAAAAACCCAGATGAAGGCCAAAGCCTCGCCTTCTTCAGTGATGGAGGCTCAGTAGAGGAAACAGCTAGAGCGAGGGCAAATGGACCTGAGAACCGGCCCCAGAATTACCTCCTCCTGCCTCTTCCCAGGCTCACAGTCAGCAAAGAGCCGCATGTGGAGAAGACACAGTCTGCTGCCCTCCCCCTCCCCACAGACCACACCCTGGAGGAAGCCTCCATCCTATCTTTTTTTTTTTTTTTTTTTTGCAGTACTGGGGATGGAATCCAGAGGCATTTACCTCCATGCTACACCCTCAGCCCTATTTTTTTATTCTTTATTTTGAAACAGGGTCTCACTAAGTTGCAGAGGGCCTCACTAAGTAGCTGAGGCTGGCTGCGAACCCGGATCCTCTGGTCTCAGCCTCCCAAGTACTGGGATTACAAGCGTGCTCTCCATCCTGTCTTGAATCATCACTTGGTCAGTCTGTGGGCTTTGTGGCTCCAGCTCTGCTCAGCTCCTGAAGGCCCAAGGTATATGCAACTTCTTATCTTCATAGCACCTTCAGGTAGGTGAAGAAGACTTGTTCTTAGCAAGTCCCTTCTTCCCACCAGCGTCCACCCGGCTGAGGTCCTCATTTCTCTGTGGGTGCGGCCCTCGGTGTGTAGGCACGACCTACGACAGCAGGCAGGTTAGACTCAGCGTCATTGGCTCAAGCCTTAGCGGCGGGGTGGGGGGGGGCTTTGCTGACAGCCGGCTTCCACGAGGGTGCAGGGTGTATGGGTCCTGTTGTCCATGTTGTCCCTGCACTGGGATAGAGAAGACAGCCACGTGAGAGGTTGGATGGCACAGACATGCTTTGCTTAACTCACAATGATGCTTAAAGCCTCTTTTGGAGCTGGGTGCGGTGGCACATGCCTCTCATCCCAGTACTTGGGAGTCTGAGACAAGAGGATCACAGGTTCAAGGCCAGCACATGATAACTTAGGGAAACCCTGTTTTAAAATAAAATAAAACAAGCCAGGCAGAGTGGTGCTAGGATGCATGCCTATAATACCAGTACTTGGGAGGCTGAGACGGGAGGATCACATATTGGAAGCCAGCCTCAGCAACTTAGCGAGGCCCTTTGCATCTTAGCAAGACCCTGTTTTCAAATAAAATAGGGCTGGGGGAGTGTAGCTTGAGGGTAGGATGTCCCTGAGTTCAATCCCCAGCACCATACACACAAAACTAAATAAAATAGGGCTAGGGGTGTAGCTCAGAGGTAGAATGCCCCTGGGTTCAATACTCAGCACCCCCACCCCTCCCCCACCTCCTTTGGGCCTTCACTGGCCTGACTGATGAATGATCAATTATCCAAGTGTGGAGGATTAAATATTTTGGGTTGGACAGAGGAGTCCATGGACAGAGCCAGGTTACAAACCCCACTGTTTCCTTGGCTGCTGCTTTCTAGAGGAATTTCAGCCCTTACACATTTCGGAGCCCACCTGGTAATGCCTGGATTCCAGAGCTGTGGGTGCACACACATCGCTGCACCATGTAGAGTTAGAAAAGGATCTCTCTAAAAATAACCACCGAGGAATATTTAATTTGATAGCAAGACTGTGACTAATCCATGAAACAGAGTCTGTGTGACAAGACACAGTACAATAATGGGGAGAAATTCATGTTTGACCTTTAAGCAAGTGCAAAATGAAACAGATCTATGCTCCAGCAGCTGAGGACCCCGTGGCTCCAGGGAGAGTGTCTCTGAGCAGGAGATGTGATGGTCATGGAGGAGAACTGACGGACTGTGTAGCTCTCCAGGGTGTCACACCATGGAAATAGCTCAGGGAAATCGATAGCTTTTGGTGTTAAACAGAGAGGAGAGGCTGGGACTGAGCAAAACGCTGGCGGGTAAGAGGCAGCCCAGCTGGGTAAGGGTGACCAAACCAGCTCTCACAGGCCACCTGGAGGAGGAGAAGGCCCCACAAACACAGAGAAACCCAGGATTTCTGGAAAGCCACCGCAGCCGGTAGGGAAGGAAGCAAGACTCCGGTGTTTGATGACTTCCCACCCCGGGGTGGGCTAGAGCTGTATCTAGAGCTGTATCTAGAGTTCTGCAGGTGTTATCCTCAGGAGTGCCCCCAGTGCAGCAGCTGTTAAGAGTTTCACTTGACAGAGGAGGAAACTGAATTCAGAGAGATTAAACTAGTTGTGTGGGGTCGCCCGGCTTGGAAGTGTCTGGCACTGGATCTGAGCCCAGTTCTGACTCCAGAGCCCTCAAGATCTTCTCCCGGTTGCTAGGTCACGTGAGACTTGCAAAAGCCAGAGACTGGCAGAGGGCTAGAGTGACAGACTGGGGTCACGGGGCGGGAGGCTGAGGGCAGGTGTGGTTTCAGCAGGGGCCATCCCGAGATGAGTTATATAAAAAAAAAAAAAAAAATCACCGAAGCACCCAGCGTGGCAGGCCTCTAGATCAGGATCACTTTTTCTGGTTGCTCCATAATTCATGACTGCGCATGATCAATTCTGAGCCGTCACTCTCAGTGCTAACTGAACAGTCTCTGTTTCTTAAGAGTCATTCTTCCTCAGTGGTGGCAGGGTGAGTACTGCTCTTGCTGCTCCCTGGGTCATGGACCCCATGTGTTCCTAGTATACCTCCAAGGCGTGAGAGAGTTCTTTGAAGATCTTTTCCAGCCAGGCATGGTGGCACATGTCTGTAATCCCAGTACTTGGGAGGCTGAGACAAGAGGATCGCTAGTTCAAGGACAGCCTCAGCAACTTAGCGAGATGCTGCTTCCAAATAAAAATAAAATAAAAAAAGGGCTGGTGGAATGTCCCTGGGTTCAATCTCTAGGTCCCCCTCCCCATCTCCTCAAAAAACAAAGGTCTTTTGTTTTTTGCATACTCTATCGAATGTTCCTCAAGGAAGGGATTAGCAATGGTCTCTGATGGCATTCAGGGTCAATTCCTTCCTGGCATGCTAGCTTTATTCTCTCCCTGGACTCTAAGCATGTGCAGGGTTGTAGGTTATAAGCAAGATGTGGAGACAGCAGGCAGCTGAAACAATGGGTTCCAGACCCCCCCCCCCCCAATCCTGGAGAGTGGGCTGTGTAGGAGGGTAAGCTGGTCTTCTCTGAGCCTAGGCGATGAGGGCTGCAGTCTGGGCACCGGCATGCATCTTGAAAATAAAGGAGGGGTCGGCTCAAGGAGGAGAGACAAGCCTAGAGTAGTCCTGGAGGCTTCTGCACGCTGGCCACTGCTGGCTACTCAGAGAGCTGGGGCGTGTGCAGCTGTCCCTCAGGGGGGTGGCTTCTCTTGCTGTCCCCTCCACAAGCCCAGGAGTTCCTCAAGGGTCTGGTCTCAAGGCCTGCTCTTACTCGTGTCTCCTGTCTCTTCTTCTGACCCAAGTTCATGATGTCATGAGGCTCAGCAAGATCTGGGCCCGCCTCCCACTTCAGCGACTCCTCTCCCTGCTCTCCTACCTGCCCACTCACACATCACACTCATCACGTTGGCCTTTCCGTTCCTTGGCTACATCAAGCTCATTCCCCATCAGTTCAATCTCCCCAAATGTTGCTTCCTCTGTCTAGAACACTTTCTTTCTCTCTATTTTCTTAGGGGTGGGTGGTAGGATAGTGGGGATTGAACCCAGGGACATTCTACCTCTGAGCTACCCCCTCAGCCCTTTTTATTTTGCAATAGGGTCTTGCTAAATTGCTGAGGCTGGTCTCGAACCTGCAATCCTCCAGTCTCAGCCTCCCAAGTACTGGGATTTCAGGTGTGTGTCACCGAGCTAGGTAGGCCTCAGTTTCAATATAATTTCCTCCAGGAAGTCTTCCCTGACCTGCAAACTAGGTCAGGCCCCCTGGCTGATGCTCCCTTTGTACACTGTTCTCGTGTCTCTAATTAGAGATTTGCTTGTGTGATAATTGGTTCACTGTCTCTTCTGTGCAACTAGATGATTAACTCCATGTCAGGAAAGAGTGTAAACATTCTCTGCTCTGGACCTTGCCCATAATAGGTGCTCAATAAATTTTCAGCAACTGAATGATTCAAATTTCTTATACTCTGAGATAAAAAGTAGAAAGAGCTGGTGGGAACAAAGTCTCAGTTCCCTTTCTAGCCCCAGTCCTGCAGCATTTCAGACATGGGGTAGGTGGTGCTGCACCAAACAAATGAGCTTTGTTTTGCACTTAAGTGAATCGGTGAAGGCCTTGCAATTGGTTGCTTTTTATGGGTAGAGAAATTACCTCTGTCCTGATTTGCAATATCTGTGCTATTTTGGGCTGTTTTTCTCTTTTGGGCCTATTTGTATTGGAGCAATAATTTCACCATTTGGCTACGCAGAGGCCCAATTAATATTACAAATATGGTCCCATAAAATTCACTTCTTGACATCAGAACGTTTTGTTGCTAATTACTCTCCAAGGTTTTTAATTTCAATTCCTCCTTGGTGACTTAGTGCAGAAATTCAAGGGCACAGTTATTTCCCCCAAAGGGAAAGGAGAACTAAGCAATGCCAAGTTTCTATCTATTTGCCCTTCCTTCTGGGGCTATCTCACTTTTGATTCTATCTTCTCCTTTTATCCTGGCCAGAAAACAATAAGCAAAAGAAAACCTTATCGGAACAAAGATATAAATTTCTGGGGGAGAAAAATGAAAGCAGCACTCCCTCACTACTATATTCATTCAATAATATTTACTGAACACCTAGCGTTTGTCAGATACTGTGTGTGAGGCATTGAAGACAAAAAAAAAAAAAAAAAAAAAAAGAATATGACACGTCACTGTTTCCAGGTAGCTCCTAGCCTTGGAGGGGAAGGGGGCAAGCCATGCTGGACATTCTCAGACACATCTGGACACATCTGGGAGGACTTCTCCCGGAGGGGCTTGATAGCATGGCCCACCTCAAAGTGCCACATCAGCCTGTGGGAGCTGAAACCAGGGGAACTTTGGTCATCTCTCATTTGAAGACATTGGCTAACTGCAAGGAATCTGTATTTTAGCAATATTTTGAATGGGTTGATAAAATAGGAACAGATGGTTAAAGTTTGTCATTTTAGGAAAAATAATGAAATATTGCACTGCTTAATCTGTCTCTTTTTCACACTCTTCCCTATCCCCTCCCGACTGCATAGATACTCAGATGCAACACAATTGAAAGCAAAATACTAATAATAAATTTTAGTCACTTGACGTCTCTTTGCCCAAAAGGACCCTAATTTATCAGCTACCTTGGTGTTATTGTGTAGGCTCTTTACACCAACGCTGCTTCTAAGGAAGGCTTCCTATAAGGCGTTGCTTTGGGAGATACAAGAGGTGGTGGTGAAATGAAACTAGCTTGGGTGTCTCTTTGCCATGGTGAAAATTATCTCTGCAGATGATTTTTTTTTGGGGGGGGAGTACTGGGGATTGAACCCAGGGACATTCTACCTCTAAGCTACACCCCCAGCCCTCCCCCCCTTTTTTAAAAAAATTTTTCGAACAAGTTGCTGAAGGTCTTGTTAAATTGCTGAGGCTGACCTTGAACCTGAGATCTTCTTGTCTCAGCCTCCCAAGTACTGGGATTATAGGTGTATACAACCAACCCTGGCTCTGTGGGTGCTTTACTACCCAGAGCAGACTCACTCCTTGAGGGACCCAGCAGGGGAGAGAAGAGTGTCCCACCTGCCTGTCCCGAGGCTCTGCCTGCTGGTGTCTCCTGCTCAAGAGAAGGCAGAAGGTCGCTGTTATCCCTACTTGGCTCGGCTTTGCCTTTATTCCAACTGCATTTCTCTGAGGTCTTCCTCCCGTTCCGCTTGGACAGAGCATCCCAGGAGATCAACACCGGGAGAGGGAAATGAGTGCTGCTTTGGCACCAAAGCCAGAAACTCTTGGGAGAATGAGCATCGTGTGGTGCTCACCCTCTGCTTGCCGACTTCAGTAGCAAAAGCCTCCAGAATGCTCCTGGATAAACATCATCTTTGTGGCCACACATTGTTTTATGAGCTGAGTCATCAGCCTGGCTGGCTCCTTCAGTGCTGCTGTCTGATTCTCCAGGCAGCCGAACACAAGGAGAGAAGATATGAGGGGTAGCCCATCCAGCTTTACAGAGACCTGGGCTCACTGGCCAAAGGGGATGAGCAGCTTTCGGGAGGTAGACAGGGGATTTACCATTATGGAGTTTGCTTATGACAAAAGAATAATATATTGCTGAACTTAAATTTCATTGAAGAGGAAAAGATGATGCTGTCTGCCTTTCTTGGATTATTACTTACAAAATCTGTTTGGTGTTAGGCTTTTTTTCTCTTTTTTTTTTTTTGGTGGTACCCCTAGCCCAATTTTATTTTTTATTTTGAAGCAGGGTCTCACTAAGTTGCCCAGGCTAGCCTTGGGATTACAGGCGTGTACCAGGAGGTCCAGCTTGGTGTTAGGCTATCATTTCATTATTATTATTAGTAGTAGTACTGGGAATTAAACCCAGAGGAATTCTGCTGGGACATTCGAGTTATACCCCATCCCTGTTTTATTTTTATTTATTTATTTATTTTTTTTGTGGTCCTAGGGATTGAAACTGGGGCCTTCTGCCTCTGAGCTACACCCCCACCCCTATTTTTATTCTTTATTTTGAAACAGGGTCTCACTGAATTGCAGAGGTAAGCAGCTGAGGCTGGCCACAGACCTGCGATCCTCCTATCTTAGCCTCCCAAGTACTGGGATTACAAGCGTGCACCACCACGCCTGGCTTTGCCCCAGCCCTCTTTAATTTTGATACAGGGTCTTTCTAGGCTGCGGACAGTCTTGCTAAGTTGCTGAGGCTGGACTGGAACCTGCACTCCTCCTGTCATCTCAGCCTCCCAAGTACTGGGATTACAGTCTTGCACCACCACGCTTGCTGAGGCTATTTTTAATAGCCACCAGTCTCAAAGAATTTCCTGCTGAAAACTTGCTTTCTTCCCCACTCATCAAGTTGCGATTTATCATCTAAGGTAATGAGGTAAGCCCAAAAGAAACAGTAACACGATAAGCCAAACTGTTTCCAGACTTTTTTGTTTCTTAGATAGATTGCCCTACCATATTTATCTCTTATACAGCTACTCAATACGACATCTTAATGAATTTTTAATTAAAACCAATGTTCCTATACCAAGGAAATTTACTCTAATTAACTCAAGTTTCTCAATGTGGAGATTTGTGACTTGCTGAGGTAAATATTCCGGGTTTCTTTTCCAACCTATTTCATCATGGCAGATCATTAACCCAAGAGTAGATGTTAAATTCCTGTTAGGAGCCAGGGATCGTGGTGCATACTTGTAATCCCAGCACTTGGGAGGTTGAGACAGGAGGATCCCAGGATGGAGGCCAGCCTTAGTAACTTAGTGAGACCCTCCACAACTTAGCAAGACTGTTTCAAAATAAAAAAATAAAATAGTGCTGGAGATGTAGCTTAGAGTTAGAGTGCCCCTGGGTTCAACCTCCAGTACTCCCCCCCCCCCACCACACACCCCAAAATTCCTGTTAGGTGGCAGGTTAGACTGTGTGGGGGTAAAAAGAAGTGAAGAACAATCTTTGTCATCGAAAAAGAAAATAGATGCCTGGCAATGTGCAATGTGGACACACTAGATCTCTTGGAGGAAGGTGGGAGGAGAAAGTGCTAAGGAAAGTTCTGGATGGGAAGCACTCCCCTTCAAATGAGGGCAGTTGGGGACTCTTCCTGGGGAAAATGGCCCGGAGACAACCCTCGTGGGATGAGAGTGCGTTTTCAAAGAGAAGAGGACGTGGGCTGAGGAATACTGTTTACAAACATCCAAGGAGACCAGGGAACAGTAGTTGCTTGCATCCAGAGTTGGGATGGCCCTGGAGAATTCTCAGAGAACAGTTTCTAGGCGGTGACAGGCTCAGAAACTAGATCTTCAGGGGCTGAGAATCAAACACACTGCGTTGAAATAAAAGGACCTGGAGTGGATGATTCTCTTTTGAAGTCAGGGGGAGAGAGGAGGAAGAGAGAGGGAACAGGGAGTTGAGGCTACCGATCAGGCAGGCGTTCCTAGAGCAGCAGAAGAGACCTGTGGAGCAGGGTAGGGTGAACATGGGAGATGGGGGTGGGGGGCAATGATAGTGCAGTGAGTTCTTGGGGATCCTGAGCAGGAGCCAGCAGTGAGCCCCTGGATGGTGGTCTGGTCAGCATGCTGAGGGTCCTGCTTTTCGGAGGCAAGCTGTAAATTAACTTGGTGTACGTTGGGGAGGGGCAGAGGGTGTCGAGGGGACCAGGCTCAGACCAGATGCTGCGGGGACAGGAAAGCAGGTGCACAGCCCTGCTGAAGGCTGACTCTCCATCATGTGTGCGATGCCCCTTTGCTCCCCCTCAAGAAGACACGCTAAATTTAGTGCTAACAGCCAGCGTGTGGGAGCGGAGGACTTCTGGATGTCCTCCTCCTCACCTTGACCCCCTTTCTTCTTCTCCTCTCCCCAGAGGGGATGAATGCCCTCCCACCAGGAGGCCAGGGGCCTAGTTATGGAGTGAACTTTCTTTGTCTAGGGACGTGTCATCTAAGAGGGATTCAGACTGGAAATAAGACAGTAGATGTCAGGGAAAAACTGGACCTTAGGCTGGGTGGCTGTTATCAGGTATATTAAAAAAGAGAGTAGAATTAGAGGTTAAAATAAGAACTTTACGTTTATTCAGAAGGCCTAGGTAGCGTGGCCCCATTTGCTAGACAGAGTTCCCTTGAGAAAACTTGTGGGATGGTGGCTTCATTCTATGTCATACCCTTCATGGTGGCCACTGGGCAGAGGGTCCTACCTGGAACAGTTAGCAACATAAATAAGGACATCTCTTGTGTTATATTCTTGGATCCCTGGCCCCCCTCCTCCCCAAAGTGTATCTGGCTATTGAGTATCTCAGTTCTTCACAGAAGGAACATTTTCTGGACAGGAGTGAGCAGCCTTCATTGGTGGGGGCAGGGGGGAGGCGGTGGCTGTAAACCAGACCTGGGAGGAATCACCAATCACAGAATGCACTTTGAAGAAGGAAGCAATAAGATCTGGTGATCACCAAGTTACTCTCATACCAACTAATCTTGCTTTGCACTCAACAGCTTTCTTCGTGCCAGGTGCTAGGCTGGGCGCTGAGGGGCCAGAAAGATGACTTTAGTCTGGAGTTTGCCTCCCAACTAATAAGCTGATGGTCCTATGGGGGAAATAAGACACAAAGGAACAGCTGGAATCCCAAACAAAAGGAGGAAAGGATTCAGTGTGCTGGCTGTAGGATTAGGGCAGGCTTCCTGGAAGTGAGGTACTGAGCGAGGCTTTGAAGAGCGAGAGCATCCAAGAGTGATAGTGAGGGTTTTGCTTTTGGGACAGAGATGGAAGGGAGCGCTGTAGATATAGGAAGAAGTCCTACAGTTCCTGGTCTTTGATGAGTGGTTGACCTGGATGGGAGGTGGTGGTCACAAGATGATTTCTACAGAGTGAAAACATTGTTAGGGAAGAGAGGTAGGGGCCCAGAACTCAGCATGACACGGGAGGCAGGGACCCAGGTGTAGGAGGGGCGGCACCCCTCCTGAGAGTCCAGTGGGGAACCGCTTCCTTCCTAAGAAGCCTGCTAGTGGTGATTGATGGTCCACGCCCCAGACATTCACCACAGTGTCCAACTCGAGACCAGAACTCAGGAGGTGTCCCCCACCTTGGCCGAGATGGCACCCGGGGGACCCACCAGCAGGTGCACCCCACTTGGTTTCCTCTTGGCGATCCCATCGTGTGTTTCCCTGCGCGGCAGAGGGGGACCTTTGCTGTGGGTGACACGGGGCCCGGCGTCCTCTCCTTCACCAGAGGCCGGTGGTCGTGCAGGTGTGCCTGCCTGGCTGGAGGCGGTGGCCGCGGAAAGCCCGGGGATGGGGGGCCCCACGTCGGCCCTTTGCCCGCCCGTGGCCCAGGGTGGGCGTGAGCCCCGGCAGCCCCGCGCGCGGACTCCCCCCCCCCGCGGCGGCGCGCGGCGCGTGGCCGTCCTCGTGGACGCGCGCGCGGGCCCGGGGCGGCGGGAGCGGCGCATGCGCGGGCGTCCCGCGAGCCCGCCGAGGCGAGCCGAGCCGCGGCGGCGCCGGAGCGCAGCGCCGAGCCCTGAGGAGACGAGCGGCGGCGGCGCCGGGCAGGTGGCGAGCTCGGGCCCGCGCCTTCGGGGGCCGCCCGCGGTCGGGACGCGGCGGTGGCCTCGGGGACGGCCTGTGAGGGATGCGCCGCCCGCGGCCCCGCGCCCGCTGACCGCCCCCGCCTCGCCTCGCGGTGCGCCACCGCCGGGCCCGCGGCCGTCCCCGCCGCGCTGTCGCCGGGTCGCCGCGCCCGCGGGGCCGCGCCCGGCCCGGCCATGTGGACCCCCACGGAGGAGGAGAAATACGGCGTAGGTAGGTGAGGCGCGGGCCGGCCGCGGCGGTGGCCGCTCGGGGGACGCGCGGGCCGCCCGCCTCCTCCACCCCGCCGCCATCCCGCCCGGGTCCCGCCCGGGTCCCGCAGGCTGCGCGGCCTCGGCGGGCTGGCGGCGGCGGGCGGCGGGCGGCGGGCGGTGGGCGATCGCGGGCCGCGCGGCGGGGACGGCGCGGGAGGGCGGCAGGGGGCGCTGGCGGCGCGGCCCGGCAGGTGCGGCGGCCCCGGGAGGGGCGCAGGCCGATCGCAGCCGCTGCGGTCCCCGCTCGCTCTCCTCCGGCCGCGGGGTGTCGGCGAGCCGCGGAACCCCGATTGATGAGCCCCAGGGCTGTTTATGTTCTAACTGGAACCTCAAAAAGAAAAAAGAAAAAGGACGAAGACGTTGGCATCATTTTCCCAGTTCCAAATTTTTCAGGCACTGGAGTCCTGATGCTGGATCGGTTGTCATTTTTTTGTGTCGTACTAGGAACCACTTCCCTTACCTCGGGACGCGTTTTGGACGTGTGTCAGTGTTAAGTTTAAGTGTATTGTATAGTCACGGCTTCGTTAAAAAAAAAAAAGTGTTTAAGATGAGAATGTTATTCGTTAGAGTCCTCTTTTTATCGCTTAAGTGTGAAACTCCCGATGCTTAATAATTTTTTTTTAACATTTAGTTTCTTTAAAAAGAATATTCAGTGATTTATGATTACACGGTAACTTTTACAGTGTTGGTATTTCCTGGCAATTATATGACGAATGAGCTACATTGCATTATTGTAAATCACCTATCATCGTGTTAAGTTAGAAACATTTAAAATGTTGTGTGTGCGGTTTTTTTTTTTCTTATATCTAAGCTTGTGATGGAACATTTTAGATACGAAATCTATCTAAACATGGATTTTTGTTCCCATTTTTACTACAGTCTAATCAAGATTTAGTTCATAATTTATTATCTAATAACTTTTAAAACCACAGTGGTAAACAATTGTTATGGAATAAGATCAGGCAGGTTTTCATGTAAAGATTGAATTTATTTCAATTTAAGGACCTGCAGAGAGGTCGTAGATCTATGCTGGTAGAAAATCTTGTTTTTAAAGATAACCTTCCAAAGTTTTTAATTAGCTATGGGAAATGATAAAAGGAGCCCTAATCCTAGAGTTTCTCTGTTGAAAAGGAATTGGAAATGATGCAACGAGGTGGAGCATTTTACCCTTTCTCTTAGACTCGGAGAGGTCCCCAAACTTACTTTCCTTACTGCCTTTCAGAAAAGAATTACTCAGTCCCCCCCCCCCCCCCAGTCTACCTTCTTTAAGTGAATAAACAGAAAGATACAGTGATACATTTGCATTCTTTTCTTTATATTTTGTTTCAGCAGCCCCCCTTCCCCGGAGTGGTATCATCCACTTTGGGACCCTATGTCTTAGAAAATTGATTTTTTTAATGCTTTTCCCCATAAGAATGTTAGAGCTATGTTTTAGACCTTTTCATAACATGTGGTTCAATCTACCAAAGTAGCTTTTTTTTGTCTTTTATTATGAGAAAAGTTGTCAATTAAAACAGCATTTTAGCAGGTGTGGTGGCACATACCTATTACTCCCAGTACATGGGAGGTTGAGACAAGAGGATTACAGGTGTAAGAGCAGCCTCAGTAACTTAGTGTGACTCTCAGAAATCTAGTGAGACCCTGTTTCAATGTAAAGAAGGGTGGAGGTATAGTTTGGAGGCAGAATGCCCCTGGGTTCAATCCCTAATACCAAAAAGAAAAGCATTTTAGTTGCATTGTTTCAACTAAGAAATGAGAAGTTGATGGCTTATCTTCATCTTCTCCACATCTTGCTCTCAGAACTGCTTAACTGGAATAACAAGTAATTAATGTGAAGGTGGTCAGCTGTCCAATGGTACCTGATTAATTTCTTTCTTTCTGGGAAGGAACTCTCAAGTGGTGAAGATAGTGAAGTTCTGAGTCTTGGCTTCTCTCTACTGGTGCTGTAGGCAAGTTACTTAACCTCATTTTCTTAATGTTTAAACTGAGAATAATGCTTACCTATCTTACAGGGTAGCAAAAAACAAATGAGAGCATACTGTGTACTTAATAAATGTTAATTTCTTCTTTCTCCCTTAATGCTCGGAGTAATAACACTAGTTGTGTTAGTTCTGAGACAGAGGTAGTGCAAGGCCATTAAGAAAGGTATATGTGAATGTAAAAGCTTGAGGGTTTGGTGTGTAATTTACTTAGCAAGATGGAATGGCATTCCTAGGACTGTGTGCTTAGCTTTAGAAAAATTCCCTCTGGCCGGGCGTGGTGGCGCACGCTTGTAATCCCAGCATTCGGGAGGCTGAGACCGGAGGATCCGGGTTCGCGGCCAGCCTCAGCTACCTAGTGAGGCACTCCACAACTTAGTGAGACCCTGTTTCAAAATAAAGAATAAAAAATAGGGCTGGGGGTATAGCTCGGAGGTAGAATGCCCCTGAGTTCCATCCCCAGTACCGCAAAAAAAAAAAAAAAAAAAAGAAAAATTCCCTCTGGATGGGGCACAACATTGGGCACAGGGCAGGACTGAGATGCTTCTTAAATGAGAGAATTATTCTGAAGACATTTCCTTAGCAGCTGTGCTTTGGTGTAATTTAGATGCCTTTTCTGCTAAAGAAGGCAGCTCCCTATTTCTTTCACAGCTTTCTTCTGCTGTCCCCCTCAGTTAAAGTTGTTGTGTAAATTGTTTAAAACTCTGGACACATTTTTCCCCCTTAAGTATGTTAGGGCTGTCCTCCAGGCCTTTTCATAAAATCCAGCTCAATCTATAAAGTAGCTTCAATATCGCATGGATAATAAGAAATATTGTCAATTAAAATATTTTAGTAGCATTACTTAATTGCTGTGAGGGCTACCTTGAAAATTTAACTATATATAACCATTGTTCCTATGAGAAAACGTTTGGAGTTCAGATTTGATTTTATGACTAACTTGGAACACAGATTTCTATTTCTATTTCTATTTGCCAACCTATCATCCCCCAGCAGGGAGGGACAACTTATGCTTACTTTCCACCAATATGGAGAAATGTGCCCTGATGTTGGTGAGGGAAGGTGTCCCCAGATGTTGCAGTGCAAAGGCTCTCTCTCTGCTGAGACTGTTCAGCTGTATTTGAGATTAGTCAGGCTTTTGAAATGCTGTGGTAATATCTTACTGCCTTTTAATTTTTTTATAATGTAGGAATCCACTATAGGTTACAACATTTCTGGATTATTTGGTTGATTTACTTAGGGCTAGGTGTCACCTGAGCTTCCCTTTCTGTGTAATACTCGGTGATTGACTTGAGGGGACGGGGAGGCACTGCCATTTCCTGAGGGTCAGTGATGGGCCAGTCAGTGCACTGGGGACTCCCACGTATGTTATCCTATGTAGATTCCCAGAGTAGTCCTCATGTTATCTCTCTTATACAGATGAAAAAACTGAATCTCAGGTTGTTAACCTTTCTTAGTTCCCCAACAGTTGTATATTCTCCTTATTTTTTCTTGGCACTGGGAAATATATTGTGATACACTTGATGGTTTTGCAAAGCAACTCCTCTTCTAGTATTATAAGAGGCAGTTCCTTACTGAACCCATTAGCCCATGTTTTGACTCCTTATATCTCTTTCTCCCTTAGAGAGTCTGGCTTTCCTTTCTATGGCCGTGATTGCTTGGAAAGCCCTCCCTTCTTCCATTCTTTTGTCTACCTTTCCAAGAAACTTCCTGCCCTAAATGTGTCAACTAGAGAAACCAAAAACCAAGAAGATACTTTCTCACCCTCTTAACAATAACATCAGTAAAAACAATAAATAAATAAAACAAAAACGTTTGTAATTAAACTCCTAGAATAGACAGCAAAGGTTTGAGTGTGTATTACTTTGATATCTTAGATGTGGTAACTGCCTCAGAAGGCTATTTTTATTTCATTGCTGTCATGAGGTAAACTTTTTAATAATTCAGAGCATTTATTGTTTATTCTTTCCTAGTTCCTGTTTAGTAGACCATGAAAAAAATTCCTCATTACCGTCAAAAATACCTTGCATTTTAGTTTTGAAATATTTATTTTTCCTAATTTAAAAAAGTAATGTAAAGCCGGGCGCGGTGGCGCACGCTTGTAATCCCAGCATTCGGGAGGCTGAGACCGGAGGATCCGGGTTCGCGGCCAGCCTCAGCTTCCTAGTGAGGCACTCCACAACTTAGTGAGACTCGGTTTCAAAATAAAGAATAAAAAATAGGGCTGGGGGTATAGCTCGGAGGTAGAATGCCCCTGAGTTCAATCCCCAGTACCGCAAAAAAAAAAAAAAAAAAAAGTAATGTATATTTTCTGCTGTACTTTTACCTAATTTCCTTTTCCTCATTTTTTCCCAGATTGGGAGAGAATATACTTTTTTTTCTTTTTTAATTAAAGCCTAAGTCTTTAAAAGAAATTTCATGTATAAAGATCTTGTGCCGAGGAGTCTGACGGTTGGGTTGGGAATGAAATCAAGACCTAGAGAACAGTATTTATAAAATTGGAGTCAATCTCACTGAAATAGCGTGAGAGCAGTGGGCTCTTCTGTTCCTTGCTCCCCTAGGGAAGCCCAGCCTGCGAGGCTTCTAGGAGGGCCCTTAGTCAAGGACCCCTAGTTGATAGGGGTAGAGAAGATGTCATGTGCCCGGGACTTTATTTTGTTCTGAAAAGTGAGGATGTGCATGATGTTTTATGATTGGGGATTTATTGTTTACCGGGACCATCCATATTCATGATTCTACTTATGCTGTATAGGAAGTTAAGTGACTGATCTAAGGTACTAAGCTAGTACTTGCTGAGTTGAAATTTCAACCCAGGACTTTAGGATTCTAAGTCCAGATTCTTTTTTTTTTGGTACTTGATATTGAACCCAGGGACATTCTACCTCTGAGCTATACCCCCAGCCCTTTTTATGATTTTGTTTTGAAATGGCCTCGCTAGGTTGCTGAGAGTCTTCCTGTGTTGATGAGGCTGTCCTTGAACCTGCAATTCTCCTCCCAAGTACCGGTGTTACAGGCTTGTCCTCCCAATCTGGGATTATATGCTGTGCTACTATGCCTATTTTTTTTTTGAGTCTTGCTATGTTGCCCAGGCTGTTCTTAAACTTTTGAACTTAAGCAATCTATAGCTTCCCAGATATCTGGGACTACAGGTGTGTGCCACCTTGCCTGGCTCAACATTTTTTAGAAATGTTAATATGTAACAATATTAAATAGAATTCAGATTTATAGTTTATCATGCAGTATTAGAATATGATTTAGAAACATTAAGGTAAATTGTAAACATTGTACCATTTTCCGTAGCATTTTTATATATATTCTAAATGACACACTAAAGCATGAAAGTACTTACTTAGTATTCATACCATATTTTCACATTGGTGCTGAATTAATTTTTTTGGTACTAGGGATTAAACCCAGGGCCTTGTGCAAGCTAGGCAAATTACCATGAGCTATACTCCCAGCCCTTTTATTTTTTATTTTGAGAGAGTCTAAGTTGTCCAGGTTCTTAAAATTTCCCTGCCCCTTCTCAGCCTCCTAAGTAGCTGGGATTACAGGTGTGTACCTTATTAGCACCTGGCTTGATCTTTAATTATTAGTAGTTTGTATTTTGAGTCTTATTTGAATTTTTGTGCTTTATTCTTGATTATAAGAATGATATGTGAGCATCATGGGTATGCTATATTAGAGTTTTAATTCCAGTATTATGCTTTTGTTGTAATGAACAAACCCATTTATGATTATGTTCTCCTGTCTCTTGCTTATTCTTGACAGATTTTGTATGGAAAGGCAAGATTTACATATTTATATTTTTGCACAGGTTCTGAAACCTCTTATTTAATTATTATTAATTATTTAATAGTACATTATTAAATTATTTTAGCTGTAGCTCAGGTACTTGCAGCTGATTTGCTATATCACACATTAGGATACTTTAAAGATAATAACTTGAGAAATATCATTTAGAAGCTTCTTGTTTTTCCCGTTTATCTACAATGGGATAAAATCCCACCCTCCTACTTCTACCCATATCCGCCTCTCCAAAACTCATTCATGAGCTCTTACTGATGACTGAGAACCAACGTTGATGGAAGAGCTAAAGTGTGTAGTTAAACACAGAACTTTATAGTCTAGATTTAGTACCATACCTCCTATAGATATGCATTTGGCTTTTACTCAAACACATCTAGTGATGGTGCCCTTACCACTTTTGGGGGTAACCTCATTTTATTGCTAGATAGCTGTAATTACAACATTCTTTGTTATTGAAAATAATTAATGACTCCCTGTACGCCCTTATAAATCCGTGTTCTGTACCTACATATAAATAACTTGAATCACAGCCCTTCAGTAATTCATAAAATTTTAGGACTCTAAAGGAGCTTAGAGATAATGTGGTTTACAGCTCCAGAGCTAAGACTGTAATAGCATTCATTAAGTGTTTACTCTGTGTCCAGCACTTTCATGTTATGGCTCAAATTTTCACTTTTAGTCTAATCTGCTGACCTACTTGGACTTTATACGTTAGCCAAACTAAGCTTTTCCCCAGCTTCCTCTGTCTGGACTTATTTATACCTCTGCTGCCATGTGCTGGGATTATTTAACTGCCCATGAAACACTTATTTGCTGCATTGTGTCTTTGTTTATATTTGACATAGGGTGCCTTTCGCCTATATCCTTATCTTTCATCTTTCCTGTCTGTCAAGGCTCCTCTCATATATTGTTATCTTTGTGAACTCTTTTCTATACTATTGGCCATATCCATCTCTCTTTCTAATCAGATATATTTTATTCTGCTAAGTCCTATAATACTTTGTACCTTATAGTGGTATGTTTATTTTGTCTTCTTTTATTAGACTAATGACTTTCCAGCTTTTGACTATAATCTACAATAAAAAACACATTTAAAAGCCTTGAACTGAGCCGGGCGTGGTAGCTTGCTCTTGTAATCCCAATACTTGGGAGGCCGAGACAGGAGGATCACAAGCTCAAGGCCAGCCTCA
Source organism: Graphiurus murinus (assembly GCA_004027655.1). Lineage (NCBI taxonomy): Eukaryota > Metazoa > Chordata > Mammalia > Rodentia > Gliridae > Graphiurus > Graphiurus murinus. The sequence goes on from PVLC010006503.1 coordinate 22,300, forward strand.
GCGATTTAGTGAGACTCTGTTTCAAAATAAAGAATTAAAAATAGGGCTAGGGGTGTAGATCAGAGGTAGAATGCTTCTGAGTTCAACCCCAGTACCGCAAAAACAAAACAAAAACAAAAGAACCTTGAGCTGGATGCAGTGTACCATGTGTTTACGTAATCCCAGTAATTGGGAGACTGAGACAGAAGTGTTTCAGGTTCAGGACCAGCTCAGCAATTTAGTGAGACCTGTTTTTTTTTTTTTTAATTTTCATCTTCATATATAGGAGAAAGGGAATGCTCAAAAGTTCTTGA
>PVLC010006503.1:29311-69122 GCA_004027655.1 Graphiurus murinus
CGGTACTGGGGATTGAACTCAGGGGCATTCTACCTCCAAGCTATACCCCCAGCCCTATTTTTTATTCTTTATTTTGAAACCGGGTCTCACTAGGTTGCGGAGTGCCTCACTAAGTAGCTGAAGCTGGCCGCGAACCCGGATCCTCCGGACTCAGCCTCCCGAATGCTGGGATTACAAGCGTGCGCCACCACGCCCGGCAACACAGGATATCTTTACATTTATTTAGGTCTACTTTATAAAATTGGTGTATTATAATGATACATAATTGTGGGATTCATTGTTATATATTGGTATGTGCACATAACATAACTTGGTTACTTTCATTCCCCGTTATCTTCCCTTTCCTAACCCTCCCTTCCTGACTCTCTTCCTCTACTGGTGTCCTATTTTCATGAGACTATCACCCCCTCTTTTTCTCTCTAGCTTCCACATATTTTTTTCTTGTGGTACTGGAGATTGATTCCAGGGGCATTCTATCTCTGAGCTACACTCCCAGCCATTTTTATTTTCTATTTTGAAACAGGGTCTCACTAAGTTATGATGGGCCGTTCTAAGTTGTGGTTGTAATGGGCCTCTCTAAGTTGCTGAGGCTGGCCACGAGCCTGTTAATCCTCCTTTTTTTAGCCTCCCAAGTACCAGGATTATAGGCATGTGCCACAGTGCTCAGGTTGACCCTAGATCTTCTGAGTCTGGCTTATTTTGCCCAACACAATGCTCTCAAGTTCTATCCGTTTTTCTGCAAATGACGTAACTTCATTTTTTTTTTTTTTTTTTGTGGTAGTTGGCATTGAACCCAGGGACATTCTACCTCTAAGCTACACCCCTAGTCCTATTTTTTTACTGTTTATTTTTTTTATTTTTATTTTTTTTTTCTTTTGCAGTACCGGGGATTGAACTCAGGAGCATTCTACCTCTGAGCTATACCTCCAGCCCTATTTTTTATTCTTTATTTTGAAACAGGGTCTCACTAAGTTGCGGAGTTCCTCGCTAGGTAGCTGAGGCTGGCCGTGAGCCCGGATCCTCCGGTCTCAGCCTCCCAAATGCTGGGATTACGGGCGTGCACCACCACACCTGGCTTACTGTTTATTTTTAAACAGGGTCTCACTAAGTTGCGGAGGGCCTAAGAAGCCGAGGCTGGCTGCCAACCCGGATCCTCCAGTCTCATCCACCCAAGTACTGATAACTTCATTTTTGTTTATTGGTCCATTGTAATTTTACAACATAGTGAGGTTCATAGTGGCAGATACTTACATGCACACAGCATTTGTTGTGTGTTTCTCTCTGGCTCTCTCTCTTTACATTGATAAAGAGAACTTCATGTGTGGACAAAGGATTACTTGAGTAGTTTACATCATCACATCTCCCCAGTTTCCTCTCCACATCCCACTCCGACATTCTACTAATGTCTCCCCTCATTTATCTGAAGTCCTCATTGTTTCCCAGTTTCTCTCTGGCTTCCACATATGAGCGAAAACATATGGCCCGTCACTTTCTGTGACTGCCTAATCTTACTAAGCATAGTATTCTTGAGTTCCATCTATTTTCCTGCAAATGATGTGATCATGTTCTTTTTTATAGCTGAGTAGAGTTCCATTGTGTGTATGGACCATACTTTTGTTATCTGTCTGTTGATGGACACCTAGGCTGGTTCCATAGTTTGGCTGTTGTGAATTGTGCTGCTATAAACATGGAATTGCATGTATCTCTCTAGTGATTTGATTTCGATTCTTTGGGAGGACTCCTAGAAGTAATATGGCTGGGTCATACGGTGGCTCCATTCCCAGTCTTTTGACCATACTGCTCTCCGTAGCAGCTGTACTGATTTGCCATGCCACCAACAGTGGATAAGAGTTTCTATTTCCCCACATCCTTGCCAGCATTTGTTATTGTTTGTATGCTTGATGATTGCCATCTAACTGCAGATGGAATCTTAGTGTCATTTTGATTTGTATTTCCCTGGTTGCTAATGATGCTAAACATTTTTTTATGTATTTGTCATTTGTATTTATTCTTTTTAGATTTATCTGTTGAGATCCATTGCCCATTTTTTTTTTTATTGGGTTCTTTTCTTTTAGTATTGAGTTTTTAAAGTTCTAGAAATTAATCCTTTATCAGAGGAGTAGCTGATGAAGATTTTCTCTCATTTTGTAGGCTTTCTCTTCAGGTTCTTGATAGTTTCCTTTGCTGCACAGAAGCTTTTACTTCTGATGCCATCCAATTTATTGATTTTTGTTTTTATTTTCTGAGCTTTAGGAGTCTCTGCTGGTGCCTGTATGTTGGAGAGTTGGTCTATGCCCTCTTCTAGTAGTTGCAAGGTATCTGGTCTAATTTCTAGATCTCTTATTCATTTTGAGTTGACTCTTGTGCAGGGTGGGAGGTTAAGGGTTGGTTCCAGTTTTCTACATATGTTTAACCAGTTTTCCAAGCACCATTTGTTGAAAAGGCTCTCTTCAGTATATATTTTTGGGTCCTTTGACAAAGATCAAGTGGCTATAAATGTGAGGGTTTGTTTTATATCTTCTGTTCCATTGATCTATGTGTCTGTCTTTGTGCCAATACCATGACATTTTTATTACTACAGCTTTGTAGTATAGCTTGAAATCAGATATCATGATGCTTTCAGCATGGTTTTTGTTGCTAAGAATTGCTTTGCCTATCCTGAAGCCTATCCTGAATCTTTTTTTTCCCCCTCATATGAATTTTAGGAGTTTTTTCCCTATTTCTTTGAAGAATGACGTTGGTATTTAAATAGGAATTGCATTGACTCTGTATATGGTTTTTGGTGCTATGGTCATTTTATTGATGTTTATTCTGCCTATCTGAGAACATGGGAGGTCTTTCCATCTTCTAAGGTCTTCATCAATTTCTTCCTTCAGAGTTCTGTAGTTTTCATTGTAGAGAGGCCTTTTACTTCCTTGGTTAGATTTGTAAAGAAGTTTTTATTCTTTTTGGAGCTATCTTTTTTTTTTTTTTTTTGCGGTACTGGGGATTGAACTCAGGGGCATTCTGCCTCTGAGCTACATCCCCAGCCCTATTTTTTATTCTTTATTTTGATACAGGGTCTCACTAAGTTGCGGAGTGCCTCACTAGGTAGCTGAGGCTGGCAGCGAACCCGGATCCTCCAGTCTCAGCCTCCCGGATGCTGGGATTACAAGCGTGTGCCATCATGCCCAGCTTAGAGCTATCTTAAATGACATTGTTTTCCGTTTCTGTATTTTTTCAGGGGATGATGAGTATATAGAAAAGCTGTTGATTTCTATAAGTTGATTTTGTAGCTGGCTATGTTGAATTTGCTTATCAGATCTAGCTTTATTTGATTTTATTGGGTCTTCTAAGTATAAGGTCATATTATCAGCAAATAGAGATAATTTTACTATTTGTATCCTTTTAGTTTCCTTCTCTTGCCTTATTGTTCAAGCTAGAATTTTGAATTCTTTGTTCACTAGCATCCTTGTCTTGTTCTTTTTTTTTTTTTTTTACAGTACTAGGGATGGAACCCAGGGGCGTTCTACCTCTGAGCTACACCCCCAGCCCTAATTTTTATTCTTTATTTTGAAACAGGGTCTCACAAAGTTGTGGAGGATCTCACTAAGTAGCTGAGGCTGGCCACAAACCCACATCCTCCTGTCTCAGCCTCCTAAGCACTGGGATTACAAGTGTGCACCACCATGCCCACCTTGTTCCTGTTTTTATCGGGAATTTTTTCAGTTTTCCTTTATTTGGTATTGGCCTGTTAAGGTTTATTATGTCCTCTTGGTTCAATTTAGGAATGTTGTAGGAGTATAGAAATTTGTCTTTCTAGATTTTCTGATTTGTTGGAGTATAAATTTTCAAAGTATTTATTGATGACTAGCTGAATTTTTGTGGTATCTCTGGTGATGCTCCCCCCCCTTATTTCTTATTTTATTAATTTGGGTTTTTCTCTTTCTCTTGGGTAAGTTAGCTAAGGGTTTATCAATCTTGTTTATTTTATAAAAATAACTTTTTGCTTGATTTTTGTATTTTTCTTAATTCTCTATTTCATTTGTTTCTGCTCTAATATTATTATTGCCTTCTGTTGAATTTGGGTTGATTTGTTCCTGTTTTCCAGGGCCTTAACATGTGCCATTAGGTTGTTTATTTGCTTTCTTTCTTTCTCTCTCTCTTCCTTTCTTTTTAAATGTGGGCACTCAGTGCTATAAATTCCTCTTTTTTTTTTTTTTGGTACTGGGGATTGAACTCAGGGGCATTCTACCTCTGAGCTATACCCCTAGCCCTATTTTTTATTCTTTATTTTGAAACAGCGTCTCACTAAGTTGCGGAGTGGCTCACTAGGTAGCTGAGGCTGGCCGTGAACCTGGATCCTCCGGTCTCAGCCTCCCGAATGCTGGGATTACGAGCGTGCACCACCACGCCCGGCTCAATATTCCTCTTAAGATCACCTTCAGAATATCCCAGAAATTTTGATAAGTTGTGTCTCCAGTTTCCTTTGATTCTAGAAACTTTTAAATTTCTTCCCTTATTTCATTTATGATCCAGTCCTCATTTGAAGGTGTGTTATTCAGTCTTCATGTATTGATTTAGCTCTTTGTTATCTTCTTGCTATTGGTTTCTTGTTTCAGCCCATTGTGTCTGAGATGATGCAGAGTATTGTATCCATTTTTTTAATTTACTGATACTTGCTTTGTGGCTTAGCATGTCGTCTATTTTGGAGGAGGTTCTGTGAATGGCTGAAAGGAATGGATATTTGGTTCTTGTCAGGTGAAATATTCTGTAGATGTCTGTTAGGGCCATTTGGTGTATAGTATTACTTAAATCTGAACAGTCTTTACTGATCTTCTGTCTGGATGGTCTGTTTAATGTAGATAACAGTATGTTGAAGTCTCCTAGTATTATTGTATTTGGATCTATCTGTGTCTTAATGTTCAGTGGTGTTTGTTTAATGTACAACAGGGCTCCAATATTTGAGGGATAAATGTTTGCTATTGTAATATAATCTTGTTGTATTGTACCCTGTACCAATAGGAAATGGCACTCTGTGTTTTTTCTGATAAGCTTTGAGTTGAGGTCTGCTTTGTCTGATACAAGAGTAGCTACTTCTGCTTGTTTTCAGTTTCCATTTGCATGGGATATCTTTTTCCATCCTTTCATCTTTAGCTTGTGTAAATCTTTGCCGTAAGGTGCGTTTCTTGCAGGCAACATATAGTTGGATTCTGACTTTTAATCCATTTTGCCAGGGCTATGTCTTTTAACTAAAGAGTTTAGAACATTTACATTCATTGTTATTACAGAGAGGTGTTTGTTGTTTCTTGACATTTGCATTTAATTTTTTATTTACTTGGTTATCCCTTTAATGGAGATAGTCCTTCTCTGTGTTTGAGGTATTTTTTTTGTTTCTTCTTTGTGTGTTGTTGTTGTTGTTATTATTATTATTATTATTATTTTGCGGTACTGGGGATTGAACTCAGGGGCATTCTACCTCTGAGCTATACCCCCAGCCCTATTTTTTATTCTTTATTTTGAGACAGGGTCTCACTAAGTTGCAGAGTGCCTCACTAGGTAGCTGAGGCTGGCCTCGAACCCATATCCTCTGGTCTCAGCCTCCCGAATGCTGGGATTACAAGGGTGCGTCACCACGCCCAGCTGATTCTACCTCTTTGTAGACATGTTCTTTTATTTCCTTATTATTATGAGTTCCTTTCTCAGATCTTCCTTTAGGTCATTTATCAGATTGGTAATCAAATTTCTGAGTTTTTCCTCTGGAATTATCTGATCCCCTTCTGTTAAAACTTCCATGGTTGTGGAAATTTATGTTTACTGATTATTGGTTCTTTTTTATTATGATCTCTAAGTTCTTTGTGTTTTAATTCTTTCTGTAGTACTGCTCTTTTGATTCCTCAATGCTAATTAGTATAGCAGTGTGTTATCTATTAGCTGGTTTAGGAGTATAGCGGAGGTGTCCTGGTTCTGTCTCATAAATATGTGGTGTCACTGTAGGCTCTAGCCTCTTTGTTGTTGGAGAGAGTAGGTAGGAGTGACAGTAGAATTGAGTACTATATAGTATTCAGGTATGAACTAGGTGTCTATTATGCTTACTACAGTACTTGTATTGCAAGTCACCTGAGTGGTGCAGACAGCAGTTAGCAACAACAAACAATATAAATAAGCTACACACAGTTTAGTCATGTCCTCCAGGATTTTTGCCATTTTGATGGTCATTATGACATGCATGATAAGGAATAGAGCTGTGTAAGTTAAATATTTCTAAAGGATGGTAACAGCATAGCTCTTTGGTTGATAGAAAGCTGGAGTAATGGGGTTAGAGAAATTTTAAAGTTTTCGAGGGGAGGAAGGAGTGAAATGAGATAGGATTTAGTATGTGTAGGTCTTTAGTGAGGGAGCAAAAGAAGGAATAGATAGGAACACTGGGCTAGCGGTTGAGTGAAATGAGCACAGTCAAGGGTTTTGGATAATGGAATGAGGGAGGATAGAATGAGTAATGAAGGAGTCTGAGAGGAGGTAAAACTGTAATTTGGAGCTGCCTACCATATCCACTAGGCTTCTTATAAAAGAGCAAGCCAGATATGACGAGGACAATAGGGAGAAAGTGATTATGATGGGTGAGAGTTGAAGAAACCAGCACATATTTAGGTGAGTATAGAAGAATCAGTTGGTAAGTACAGGAGCAAAATATCAAATAAGAGATGAAGAGTGAAAGAAGCAAAAATAGAAACATAAATAAATAAAATCAAGTAGAATAGGAAATTTAAAAAGTAGCAAAAGAATAAAAATTAAAGAAAATAAAAATAGAAAATAAAAAATAAAAAATACAGGTAGACAGATATACTGGCAATCAAACAATAAGAACCTTAAGAATTATTTAACAAAATGGGACAAAGTTCTCCCTGTTGAAACGGGATTGAATAGGGTAAAGATGAATGACCCTGCCCTGTACCAGACCCCGCGGGGCCGCCAACTCAGCCCTCCGAGGTAAAACGTGTGTTCCGCGTGTTCTCCCTGCTGCTCAACATCCTTCTTTCTCGCTTCCTGAGTGGAAAGTCAGTCTCTCCCCGCCTGACCCTCCCCGCCTGACCTCCTGACCCTCCCCGCCTGACCGCCTAGCGAGTCCTCCCGAGTCCTCCGCTGGCAGGCGGGGGCGGGCTGGGCTGAGCTAGTCTGTGTCTCCCCATAGCAAGTAGTCTGCTGTGCACGAGTTCAGTGGGGGTCCCCACCCAGGCCCTTCAAGGTCTCGTCCCTCATGCTCACCCCAGTAAGTCCTCGACTCGTCTGTGGGTGGTTCGTGTGGCCAGCCGGGAATCAGCGAGTGCCATCAGTGCATTGAATCCGAAGGAGCTAGATTCGTGATTTGGGGTTTTACAACTCCATAGTTTCCGCCATTCGGAGGTGTGCGCTGCTATTGTTCTCTTTCATATCTCGGCCTATTTAGGGAGCTGGTGCTTTTTTTCTGCCTTGGTGGTTAAAATCATCATTGTAATTATTTTTGAGCTTAGAGGCTCTTAATTCCTTAGCTGTTATGAAGGTAGTTTGGTGTGTGATAGCTGTATGACTTGGGGTTCCTGTGGTGTCATGACCGCAGACTCACCACAGAGACGCAGACTCACCACAGAGACACAGTTGCCATCTTTTTTTTTTTTTTTTTTTTTTTTTTTGCGGTACTGGGGATTGAACTCAAGGGCATTCTACCTCCGAGCTACACCCCCAGCCCTATTTCTTATTCTTTATATTGAAACCCGGTCTCACTAAGTTGCGGAGTGCCTCACTAGGTAGCTGAGGCTGGCCGTGAACCCAGATCCTCCGATCTCAGCCTCCCGAATATGGGATTACAAGTGTGCGCCACCGTGCTCACTAGTCGCCATCTCTTTGTTCGGTTTCAATTTCATTGTCCATGTGGCTGAATAAAATTCCATTGTGTGTATATATATATACAATTTCTTGATCCATTCATCTTTTTTTGTGGTATTGGGGATTGAACCCAGGGGTGCTCTACCACTGAGCTACACCTCCAGCCCTTTTTACTTTTATTTTGAAACAGAGTCTTACTAAATTGGTAAGTCTGTCCTCCAATTTGCAATCCTCCTGTCTCAGCCTCCCAGGTACTGGGATTACAGATGTGGACCACTTCTCCTGATTAGCATTTATCTTTTGATGGATATCCTAGGCTGGTTCCGTAACTTGGCTATTGAGAATTGCACTGCTATAATCATGAGTATGCATGTATTGCTATAGTATACTGATTTTTAATTCTCTTGGGTAGATATTAAGGAGTAATATATCTGGGTCACATGGTGGTTCCATTTCTATTCTTTTGATTATAATTCATACTGATTTCCATAGTGATTGTACCAATTTATAATCCCACAGTTTATAAATGTTCCTTTCCCCCCACATTCTCACCAGCATTTATTATTCGTATTCTTGATGACTGCAATTTTGATTGGAGTAACATGAAAATCTCAGTGCAGTTTAAATTTGCATTTCCCTGATTGCTGAAGATGTTGAACTTTTTTTTTTTTATATATTTGTTGGCCATTTTTATTTCTTCTTTTGAGAAGTGTCTCTTTAGTTTATTTGCCCATTTATTGACTGGGTTATTTCTTTGATGGTGTTTTGTGTTCTTTATATATTCTGGATATTAATCCTCTGTCAGAAGAGTAGATGGCATAGGTTTTTTCCCCATTTCTGTAGGCTCTCACTTCATGCTCTTGTTTTGCCTTGTAGGAGCATTTATTTATTTATTTATTTATTTATTTATTTATTTATTTATTTATTTAGTGGTAACTGGAGATGGACCCCAGGGACCTTCTACCTCTGGGGCTATACCCCTAGCCCTATTTTATTTTATTTGGAAACAGAGTCTCACTAAGTTGCTGAGGCTGGCTTTGAACCTGTGATCCTCCTATATCAGCTTCCCAAGTACTGGGATTACAAGTGTGTACCACCATGCCCAGCTGTGCAGAAGCTTTTAAATTTGATGCCATCCCATGTATTAATTCTTAGTATTATTTCTTGAGCTTTAGGAGTTCTTTTGAAGAAGTGATTGCCTGCTCCTATATGTTGGGGTGTTGACCAAACAGACTTGGTCAATGCACTCTGTATTGGCACAGTCGATACAGAGCTCTAAGTGAGATGTTCCCCTGGCTGGGGTACTCTCTGATCAGAACTTTGGAACTTTGGTGGTATCTACTCTGGAGAGAGTAGATCATAATACCTTTAGAGCCAGGGAGATGCTGATCTCTGCTGGGTATATGGATCTCAGGGACCTCCCTCAGATTCTCATATGGCTAGGCAACTGCCTGTCCTGTGTGGAGGGACATGACATACTCTGTCAGCCTCATGAATATGGCCTTTCAAGCCCCAGAAGTCCCTCAATGCAGCTATCCCCTTCTGTGCAGTTGCCAGACACTGTTTAGTTGGTCTCGCCAGCTGCCAGACTCAAAGGGAAAGCAAGTTGCACTGCCCTCTGTGTCTCTGACCTGGACTCCTCTGGGTACAGTCTTCTCTGTGCCTGTTTCATTTGTGTTCTGCCAGGTGTACCTTAGGCCACTTGGCAGGCACTGGCTGGGACAGTATGGCAGTGTTTGCCAACATCTCTCATATTTCCGCAGCAACCGAGCTCTAGTGTGAGCTCCTCAAGATGCTCCTCACCTCTGCCCTCCACTTGCACCTTGAGAAGCGTGGGGTATTTTTCAGGTACCAGTTTACTGTCCAGCCTCAGATTCTGCTCTACAGGTGTTCCTAATCCCAAGTTGGTCAGATGAGTTTCTTTCTCTGTGTTTCTCTTTGTGTTACCCTCTGCAATGTCCCAGTGCCACTGCCACCACTGGTTTGGATCCATTGTACTTTTTCTTGTCTTTTGTTTGAAACATCGGGATGGTTGGGTTTCTCTGAGTCTGGGATGTCCATTGTTGAATTTCATTGAATTCCCTCAATCATGTACCTCACTAACAAGCAGTATTCCTGCTGCTTCAATTCTGAGTGGTGGAGCAACTGTAAAGTGTAGCCTTCCCCTATTGCTGGGCACGACTCTCTACGTAGGTGTTTTACTCAGTGTTTTGTAATTTTCAGTGTAAAAGTATTTCCACCTTTTGTTAAATCTGTGTCCAGGCATTTTATTTTTTGATGCTGTTGTAAATGGAATTATTTTCTTAATTTCCTTTCCATATTATTCATTGCTGGTATGTAGATTCATTATTTCTTATTTCTTACCATCTTAGTTACTAGTCATAGTCAAAGTATTAAAATTTTATTTATATAATTTGAAAGAATATCTTAAGAATACACAAGTTAAGATGTGATTATTGTGAGAAAAATTGAAGGCAAGAAAGAATTTAAAAAATTTTATTCCAAATCTGAGCACTCAGAGACATTGATTTTCCTTTCCTGAGATTCTCCTAAGCAGATGAAAATGTTTAAGAGTTGAATTTAAAGATAAGTTGTTTAAAGTCGATCTGTTTTTTTTTTGAGCCAATACATTATAGACTGTTTTTCACTATTCTAGACTTTAGTTATACTTTTATGTAGGGATAGTCTTACCTGGTATTCTTTGAGTTTTCACTACATGGAGCCCATGCAGTCTGAAATGCACTCCAAAGTGAGAGAAGGGACTCACAATCATAGTGGTTGGAGTAGGTGGAAACATTTCAGATACTTAATATGTAGATACAAATTTATAGAAATTGTTGAAGAACAATTCATCCCTGAAAATACTTTGAAATGATTTTTAGTAATGATTAGGAGATAGAGTAGGTGGAGGATAAAGATAGTACTGAAATATCATGTTACAGAGATTGACAGTGATGCTATCAACTATAATTGTTATAGTGACCAAAGAGGGAAATGAAAGTTAAACTTAGTTTCTTGGCAAGAATGAAAGAGAAATAGTTTTTTTTTTCCCTATAGCTAATAAACTTCCTTGCCATGTATTTACAGTGCCCAAAAGAAGGCTCTATATTCTATATTTGTTGAATTAGTGGGATTGACATATTGATGAGATTTAAAAAATGGATTCAAGCCATTGCATTTGGTACTAGATATCATTCAATTCATCAGGGGCTTTTTTTTTTTTTTTTTTTAAAGGCAATGAAAGCCAAGCATGGTGGTGCATGATGCTTGTAATCCCAGTACTTGGGAGGATGAGACAGGAGGATTGCAAGTTCACATCCAGCCTCAGCAACTTAATGGGGCCCTCTTCAACTTAGTAAGACTCTGTTTCAAAATAAAAGAATAAAATAGGGCTGGGGGTGTAGTTCAGAGTTAGAATGCCCCTGGGTTCCATCCCTAGTACCCCCCCCCAAAAAAAAAAAAAACAATGAAACAACCTTAAATAAACATAAACATAAAAATGTAACTGGAAAGTTGACTCATTGACTTTTATTGAATCAATAGACATTTATTGAAAATAATGGTATCAGCATGTCACTGGGAAACAAGGAATAAAATACAAGTCTATCTACTTTGAAGACCCTTAATGTGAAGATTGTGAAAATTGTATTTGGGAAGTTGCATTTTTAAACAATGCTAGTAGACTAGAACTTTTTTTTTTTTTTAAATGTGCTTTTATTGATGCATTATGGTCTCACATCATAATGTAAATCATATTGACAATGACATTCATGCACACAGCACTTGGTGCCCCCCCCCAACCTCCCCATCTGTCCCCTTCCCATACAGAGTACTGAAATTGACATTGGAATTTTCACATGTGTACACACAGTCGATGTTAGTATTTTCAATAATGAACCTCAGTCTTCTCCCAAGCAGACAAAAATTTTAAGCTAAGACTTGTATTCATGGGGGCCATAATGATGTAGCTTAACTTTGTTGTTTTTCAGTTGGGATTACCCAGGTCAGAGAAGTACAGTGATTTCATGCAAAGTCACAGTTTGACTATTTGGGTCATAAATTCTGTTCCTGATTCCTTATACAAGGCTTTTTCTCCCATGTCACCTACTAGAGGACAGGGCTTGGTCAAGGGACATTTTTTTTTTCTTTTTTTTGCTGGTGTATTGTAATTGTACGTAACAGTGAGATTCATTGCAATACATTGATAGGTGCACAATGCACAATCTGGTCTGTTCCATTCTCCTGTACCCCCATCTCCCTCTTTTCTCCACTGAGCCCTTTCCTCTTGTCTGTCTGCGATTTTCATGAGGTTACTTTTCTTTTTTTTCTATGTGGCTTTCACATATGAAAGAAAACATAAGACCCTTGTCAAGAAATATTTATTGGATATCTACTATGTGAAAAATTAATGGGGAAATAAGCATATTCTTGTTCTTGAGGTATTTTAATATAGTTGTGGAGCTTAATTATTATATTAACTAATTACAGTTAATTGATATAATTGATTGTAAGTCCATCTCAAACTGAAGCAGAAGGGGGGAATTTATTGGTTCATATTGGTTCATGCATGCAAAAATGGGTCTGGCCTCAGGTTAGACTAAGATTAGGATCTTAAAGCATTAGGATCTCTGTCTCTATATTGGTGTGTGTGTTTGAATTCTTTCTTGTACTTACTAATTTTTTAAAATTTACTTCTTTCATTACTGAGGAATATAACTCCTGATAACTTTGGGGTTACATCATTACATTGCATGATGGAATGGGAAAGAGCCATTTCCAGTCAGACAAATTTGAAGGAATGAATGGTAAGGCCCAGTCTACTTTACATGTCTACTGAGGTTGAAGGGGTTCAATTAAGAGTCCCGCTGAAATCATAGAGTGGGAGAATTTTCATAAAAGGTGAAGGTTATGGATACAGAGCACACAGAGCTGTAAGGACACACACATGCGGCACATGCACAAAGCTATTATAAATGTCAACTGCAAAACAAGTAGAAGTGGAATGGGCCACAGGAATGAAGAGCCTGCGGGCCAAGGCAATACATGTTACCTGGTCTTAATGAATGAATAGGATTTTGTGAATGAGGAGGAGGCATGAAAGGAGATCCAGGCAGAAGGAAACAGTGAGATAGAGATTTATGCAAGGTGATTTGGAAGACTAAATAGACCAAGTCCCATGGCATTGTGAGAAGATTGGGGAGACAGATTTGGCTGGTATATGGGGCCTTGAAAGTCAGAGTATAGAAGTCTTTTATTCTGTGGGTAGTAAGAAGCAATTGGAATACTGTGGTCTAATGAAAAAGATATTGGAGGAGCATAAGAGTGGTTTTAGATTCAGGAAAACTAGATGATAAAAGAATAATGGATATTTTTTAACCAGTGGACACTGGTAGTACTTTTCCCAACATGGAAAGCCCATGATTGTGAACAAATCACTTAACTACCTTCTATTTATTTCTTCAGTAAAATAAATATATGTATCTTTTCTCAGTTGAGATGCAAGTTTATATATAGCTTTAGTAAGAAAATACTATGTTGTAGTAGGCATTATTGCTTTACAAATGACCCTATTAACTTTAATACACACAAGAAAGTATTTTTCTCTATAGTATTTGGAAATTGTAAGTTGGAAATAGATTATTGATTGAGGATGTGACAATTACATTTTATTAGTTCATAAAGTGGAATTAACACCTTGGACTGAATTTTCTTTTAAACTCTATTTCAACTAGGTAAGCAACAGAAATAAGTTCTGAAACTAGAATTTAGTACCAAGTGTTAATATTCTTTTTCATTTCAGTCATAATTTTTTATTATTAAGAAATTTCCAAGCTGCCTTTTTTAACTACGATTTTTGACACCTGGATCCTAAAACAGTGCTATAACTGCTGATCTATATAGTGTGTGTTCTTATATCTCAGATCCTATTTTTTAAAAAACTTGTGTTCTATGAAAATGAACACACATAAGCCTGGCGTAGTGGTGCATGCTTGTAGTCCTATACTTGGAAGGCTGAGATAGGAGGATTGCAGGTTCGGGGACAGCCTCAGGAAGTAGTGAGACTTTCATCAACCTAGCGAGAATCCTGTTTCCAAATAAAAATAAAGTAGGGCTGGGGGTGTAGCTTGGAGGTAGAATCCCCCTGGGTTCAATCCCAAGTACCACATACACACAAAAAAATACACACATAAAAGTACACATTAATGGAGTCAGTGTGATGTTTTCACTTCTACACACAGCACACATTGATCAAATCCAACCACTGCTTGCCTGTTCCCCCTTACTAATCTCTAATCACTATTCTACTTTTAGGGCCACTCACCCCACCCCACCCTTAGTACTAGGGATAGAACCCAGGGGTGCTCTACCACTGAGCTACATCCCCAACCCTTTTTATTTTTTAATTTCATGACAGGATCTTGCTAAGTTGTCCAGGCTGGCCTCCAACTTCACATCCTCTGGCCCCAGCCTCTGAGTTGCTGAGATTATAGTTGTGTACCACCACACTGTGTAAGGTTCATTTTTTTTTTTTATTTTTTTTTAGCTTCCACTATAAAAGAACATGTGTTATTTGCCTTTCTGTTTCTGGCTTATTTAACTTACCATTATGTCCTTTAGTTTCATCCATTCTTCAAATGACAGGATTTCATTCATCTTTATGGCTGAATAATCCTCCCCTGTGTATATATACTACATTTTCTTTATCCATTTATCTATTGATGGGCACTCAGGCTGATTCCATATTTTAGTAATGTGAATAGTGCCACAGAGTGTGAAGAAATCTCTTGGATCATATATGATAGTTTTTTGGGGGTAGGTACAGGATGGAAACCAGGGGCATTCTACCTCTGAGTTACACCCCCAGCCCCATCTTATTTTTATTTGGAAATGGTCTCACTAAGTTGTGGAGGGCCTCTTTTAAGTAGCTGAGACTTTCCCCAAACCTGGGATCCTCCTGTCTCAGCCTCCCAAGTATTGGTATTACAAACTTACGCCACCACACCTGGCTATAGTTTGTTTTTAAATACTTTTACCTAGATATGCAAAAAAAATAAACCAGAACTACCTTACAATCGACTAGTTATCATCTTACAGAGACTGAGAAGTTTGTTCTTAGAGCTAGTGTTTATTTATTTTTTTGTGGTACTGGGGATTGAACTCAGGGTCGTTCTACCTCCGAGCTATACCCCCAGCCCCATTTTTTATTCTTTATTTTGAAACCGAGTCTCACTAAGTTGCGGAGTGCCTCACTAGGTAGCTGAGGCTGGCCGCGAACCCGGATCCTCCGGTCTCAGCCTCCCGAATGCTGGGATTACAAGCGTGCGCCACCACGCCCGGCTAGAGCTAGTGTTTATTAAGATTTAGTAATTGTGGTTTTTATTTACTTCACATAGAGGAAAGTCATTCTTAATATTAAATTCTATGATATTTTTATATAATTAGGGACATATTGAAGTGAGTATAAATTTAGAGATGTTATGGAATGTTTTTGTAGATGGCAGTATGCTTATATGGGGTACAGGCAAATATATTGTACTTAATTTTTTCTTTTTCATATACTTTTATTTATTTATTTTTATTTTTTTGCAGCACTGGGGATTGAACCCAGGGGCATTCTACCTTTGAGCTATACCCTCAGCCCTATTTTTTATTCTTTATTTTGAAACTGGGTCTCACTAAGTTGTGGAGTGCCTTACTAGGTAGCTGAGGCTGGCTGCAAACCCGGATCCTGCGGTCTCAGCCTCCCAAATGCTGGGATTACAAGTGTGCACCACCATGCCCGGCCATATGCTTTTATTGATGCATTATAATTATACATCACAGTGAGGTTTAAAGTGATACAAATATACATACACACATTCCTTGGTGTATTTCTCTCTGCATTCCATCCTGCTCCCCCACCATGCATGTTAGTGGGATTGGTACTAATGCTGCCCCAACTCATTAAAGGGTGTTGAATTTTGTCATATTTTTCCCCTGTATCATTTGAGACTATCCCGTGGTTCTTTTCCTTCAATTTGTTAATGTGGTGTATTGCATTGATCATTTTTATACGTTGAACCATCCTTATATCCTAGGAATAAGTTCTACTTGGTTATGGTATGTAACCCATTTCATATGCTGCTGAATTCTGTTTGGTGCAGAAATCCTCGACAAAATGCTACCAATGCTCACAATGGATATTGGCCTCTAATTTTCTTATAATGTCTTGTCTTTGGTTTCATTGCAATGCTGGCATAGAGAGTTAGGAAGTGTTCCCTCCCTTCTATTATTGAGGAACTAGTATTCTTTAAATGTTTGGTAGGATTTGCCAATGAAGCCATCAGATCCAGAGCTATTTTTTTCAGGGGGTGTGGACAGAGGCTTTTGATTATTTATTCAATCTCTTTACTAGTAGTGGGTTTGTTCGGAATTTATTTCTTTATGACTCTGTCTTGGCAGGTTTTATGTTTCTACATATTTGTTCATTTTATCTAGGTTATCCAATTTGTTGGCATATCGTTTGTACATTGTTCTTTTTATTCTGGTAAAACATAACAAAATTTATTGCCTGAATTATTTTTCAATGTTGATAAGTATATTCACATTGTTGCGAAAGACCTACAGAACTTTATTTTTTAATTTGCAAAACTGAAATTCTGTAACACTTCCCCTTTTCTACTTCACATTCCCTAGTAACCACCATTCTATATATTCTGTTTCTGTGAATTTTACTATATTAGATATGTCACATAAGTAGTATCATAAAATATTTGTCTTTTTGTGACTGGCTTATTTCTAAGATCAGTATAATGTTCTTAAGGTTCATTCATGTTACAGCAGGATTTTCTTCCTTTTAAGGCTGAATAAGATTTCATTGTGTGTATATGCCATATTTTCTTTATCCTTCATCTATCTTTGGGTTATTTCTACCTCCTGACTGTTGTGACTAGTGCTACGGAGAACATGGAAGTGCAAATATCTCTTTGGCATTCTGCTTCCACTTTTGTTTGGTGTATGCATTCAGAATGGAAGTCTGACTTATATGGTAGTTCTATTTTTTTTATGGAAGCTTTGTACTATTTTCCATAGCATTTGCAGCATTTTATAGTTTTACCAACACTATAAAATTCCAATTTCTCCACATTTTTGCTAACACTTATTATTTTCCCTTTATTTATTTATTTATTTTTGATGGTAGCTATCCACTCTACCTCTGAGCTTATGGGTATGAAGTGCTTTCTCATTGTGGCTTTGATGATTACACATGTTGAACATATTTTAATATGCTTGTATTTGTATTTCATCTTTAGATTTGCTTATTTCTATGGATTAAAGGCCTAGAAATTAAACAAGAAACTAGAGGAGGGCATAGGGCAAATTCTTCAACATTATAGGCACTGGTAGTGACTTCCTCAGTAAGACCCCCAACGTTTGGGAAATTCGACTGAGAATAAATGGTATGGCACCAAGTTGAAAAGCTTTTGTGCAGCAAAGGAAGCCATCAAGTCTGAAGAGAGCCTACAGAATGGGAGAAAAATCTTTGCCAGCTACTTCTCTGATAGAGGACTAAGATCTAGAATAAAGAACTTAAAAAACTTAACACAGTTGAACTGAGTAGATGCTTCTCAAAAAAAAAATACAAATGGTCAATAAATGTATGAAAAAATGTTCAACATCATTGGAAATCAGGGAAATGGAAATAAAAACTTCACTGAGATTCCATCTAATTCCAGTTAGAATGACAATCATCAAGCATAAAAACAATAATAAATGCTGATGAGCATGTGGAGAAATAGAAACTCTTATATGCTATTGGTGGGAATATAATTTAGTACAATAACTTTGGAACTCAGTATTGAGGTTCCTCAAAAGACTAGAATTAGAACCACCCTATGACCTAGCTATACCACTTCTCAGTATCTTTCCAAAAGAATTAAAGTCAGAATACTATAGCAATACATGCATACCCATATTTATAGTAGTACAGTTCACAGTAGCTAAATTGTGGAACCAACCTAGGTATCTGTTAGCAGATGAATGGATAAAGAAAGTGTGGTATGTAGACACCATGGAGTTTCACTCAGCCATAAAGAATAACAAAATTATATCATTTGCAGGGAAGTGGATGGAATTAGAGGATAATATGCTAAGTGAGATCAACCAGTCTCAGAAAGTTAAGGGTTGAATGTATTGTCTCATTTGTGAAAGCTAGAGAGACTTTAGAAAACTGTGGAGACCAGTAGAATAGTAGAAGGGGATACAGGGAGGTGGGGAGGAGAAAAAGAAGAACAGATTAAGAAAACTGTTCATATTATGCTATGCCCATGTATAAAAGCGTCACTACCAATCTCACATGTGCAGGGAGGGGTAGGTAGTAGAGTGGAACCTGAAAGGAAACGCACCAAGACCTGTGTGCATGTTTACTTGTATGACTCTGAACCTCATCATGATGTAAAATTATGATGCAGTAATAAAAGCATATAAAGTGTTATTCAACTTTCCATTTCCAACTGTGGCAAATATCGGAGATAATAAACTGGTAAAGAGGAAAAACCCAAACAAAATTATTGTTATTAACACATATTAATTGTACAAATTAATGAGATTTACTGTGTTCTTTCCATACATGCATATATCCAGCATTGATCATGTCTCTCCACCCTTCTGCCTTCTTCTTCCTTCCCCTCCTCTCCCTGGTTTCCTTCTCAGACCCTACTAGTCTCTCTTCTGTTTTTCAGGTTAACTTTTATTTCTTTAAGTTTCCACATATGAGAGAAAGCATGTGATACTTGTCTTTCCGTGTCTGGTTTATATCACTTAACATGATATCTTGTAGTTTCATACCTTTTCTTGCAAGTGACATAATTTTGTTTCTTTATAGCTGAATAATTTAAGAAAATACTATATCCATTTACCTGTTGACAAGCACCTAGATGTATTCCATACTTTTGACAATTATGTATAGTGCTACAGTAAACATGGGTAGGATGATAGCTCTTGTATGCTGACTTGATTTCCTTTGGATAGTTACCCAGTGATATAGCTGGGTCACATGGTAGTTCTATTTTTATTTTTTTTGTGGAACTTCCATATTGCTTTCCGTAATGGTTATGCTAATTTACATTTCATCAGCAGTGTGTAAAAGCCTCCATTTTCTCTTTCTCCTCACCAGTGCTTTTATTTTTTGATAATAACTATTCTCACTGGGTTGAGATGGAATCTTGTTGGAGTTTTGGTTTGTATTTCCCTGATAGCTAATGATACTGAACATTTTTTATGTGTTTCTTGGCCATTTATATTTCTTTTGAGAAACATTTGTATTTCTTCTATTCAGATCATTTGCCCACTTAAAAATGATTTTATTGGTGCATTGTAATTATATAACATAGTGGGGTTCAAAGTGATATATATCTACACATCATCCGGCATGTTTCCCCCTGATGCCACCCTGATCCCCCACCTCCTTTGCCCATTTTTTATTGGATTTCTTGTTACTTTCAGAATTTTTTATATGTTTAGGATATTAATCCTCTCTCAGATGAATGGATGGTAAAGATTTTCTCCCATTCTGTAGGTTGTCTCTGTTGACTGTTTCCTTTGCTGTGCAGAAGTATTAATATTTAATGAAATCCCTTTTTTCCAAATAAAAAATAAAATAGGGAGGTGCGTGTAGCTCAGAAGTAGAATGCCCCTGGGTCCAATCCTCAATAACACACACACACACACACACACACACACACACACACACACACATTGATGTAATACCATTTATTAATTCTATCTTTTGTTTTCTGTACTTTTGGAGTCCAATACAGGAAATGATTGGCTGTTCCAATATCTTGAAGTGTTTCCACTATGTTTTTCTTTTTTTGGTACTGGGGATTGAACTCAGAGGATTCTATCTCCAAGCTACATCCCCAGCCCTATTTTTATTCTTTATTTCGAAACAGGGTCTCACTAAGTTGCGGAGAGCCTCACTAAGTAGCTGAGGCTGGCCGCGAACCCGGATCCTCTGGTCTCAGCCTCCCAAGTACTAGGATTACAAGCGTGTACCACCACGCCCGGCTTCCACTATGTTTTTCTCTAGTGGTTTCAGAGCTTTGGATCTTCCTTTTAAGGTGTTTGATCCATTTTGAGTTGATTTTTGTATAGGATGAGAGATGGGCATTTAGTTTTAATCTTCTATGCATAGATTAGTTTCCCAGCACCATTTCCCAGCACCCAGTGTATACTTTTGGCATCTCTGTGGAGAATCAGTTGTCTGAAGATGAGTGGATTTATTTCTGGGATCTCTGTTCTGTTGGTTTATATGTCTGTTTTTATGCCAGTACCATGCTGTTTTTGTTGTTATATCTCTGTAGTATGTCTTGAAATAGGGTATTATTATGTCTCCAGCTTTACTGTTTGCTTGGATTACTTTGGCTATTCAGGTTGTTTTGGGCTTCTGTATGAATCTTATGGTAATTTTTTCTAATTCTGTGAAGAATGTTACTGATATTTTGATGGTGATTATATTGAATTTATATAGATCATTTTGGGGCAATACGGACATTTTAACATTATAATTTTGATCCATGAACATGGAAGGTCTTTCTATCTTTATTTTATTTTAGTGGTACTGGAGACTGACCTTAGAGGCCTTCTACCTTTCAGATACACCCCAGCCCTATTTTATTTTTTATTTTGAAACAGGATCTCACTAAGTTACCACACACTGGCCTTGAACATGCAATTCTTCTATCTTAGCAATCCAAGTTCTGGGATTATGACATGTGCAACCACGCCCAGCCTTTATGTATATTTTAAAATATTTTATTATTTTAAACATTTTACTTATTTCTGGTCTGATCTTTATGATTCCTTTCCTTCTTCTGATTAGTTTGGTTTGTTGTTTTTCTAAGATCTTGAAATGTGTCATAAGGTCAAATAAATATATTTGAGGTCTTTGTAATTTGTTGAAATAGGAACACATAGCCATAAACTTATTAATACTGCTTTTGCAGTGTTCCATAGGTTTGATATCTTGTGATTCCATTTTTGTTTGATCTAATAAGCTTTTAAATTTCCCCTCTGATTTCTTTAATGACCCACTGTCTGTTAAAAAGCAAGTTATTTGACCTCCTTGTGTTTGTATAATTTCTCTACTTTCTCTTGATTTGACTTCTAGCTTCATTCCATTTTGAAGAGAGAATATGCAGGACAAGAGAATATTATTTCAATTTTTGAATTTGTCAAAGTTTTGTGGAATAATGTATGATCTTTTCTAGAAAAAGTTCCATGTGCCAATGAAAAGAATGCATTCTGCAGCTGTTGGTGAAATATTTCCTAGATATCTACTAAGTGCATTGATATATAGTATAATTTAACTGATGTTTCTTTGAATTTTTTGGTCTGGATGACCTGTTACTGAGAGTGGAATATTAAAGTCACCTGCTATTTTTATATTGGGCCCTCTTTGTCCTTTTCTGTTAAGTAGTTTTTGATTTCTAAAATTGGGTGCTATGATATTCTATGCATATAAGTTTGTAATTGTTATATCTTCATGATAAATTACTCCCTTAATGTATTGTGACATGTGGTTTGGGTCAGAGATATCTTTCAAAAATTCATGTGTTGAACACTTGGCTCCCAGTGCTGCACTGGAGGCAACTGTCCAGAGGTGGGCTTTTGGGAACTAATTGTATCATGAGGGCTCTGACCTTATCCGTGGATTAATTCATTGGTAGCTGAATTGACTGCTGCAAGGTAGTGAAAACTCTAGGCAGGTGGGGCATAGTGGAGAAAGTAGGTTACTGTTGTCATGCCCTTGGACAAGAGGCCATCTTGTCCCTGGCCTTTTCCTTTCTCTCTGCTTCTTGGTTGCTATGAACCAAGCAGCTTTCCTCATGTCTTTCTGCCATGATGTTCTGTCTCACATAAGGCCTAGAGCAATGGAGCTAGCCGTGGACTGAAACCTCTGAAACCATGAACCAAAAATAAAGTGTTTCCTGATCTAATCTGTTTATGTCAGGTGTGTTGGTCATGTTGGCAAGACTTGACTAACATTGAAAGTTGTTACTGAGAATTGGGTCCTTACTGTGACTATACCTGGCCATGCAGTTCAGAACCCGTTGGAACTGGTTTATGAGAGGAATTTGGAAAAGTCGGGAGGAGGCTAGAGAAGACTTCCATTACCCAGAGGTTAATGGGTAATTCTTTTCCTGCCTGCCAATAGGAATGCATACAGGAAAGACCATGTTCATGAGGTTTTAGATGGGGATGAGGACTCTACTGGAAACTGGACTAGAGGCCTTTTATGTTACATTCTGGCAGAGAACTTGTCTACATTTTGTTTATGCCTGAGATTTTGTATGAAGCTGAATTGAAAGGTGATGGAAATTTTAAGGTAGCACAGCATTCAGGCAGAGTTATGAGTTTTGCTGACTGCCTTTATCCAAGTTTTTACAGTGAGAATCAGGAGCAACAGAAGAGAAGAAAGATTTGAAAAACTTGGTTTGGTCAGAAAAGAAGCATGTTTAAAGTTGGGGCAAAGGAAGCTGTGGCTTCTGAAGAGATTAGTGCTACTAAGGAGAAACCAGGTATTTTTCACCAGCACAATAGCGAAGATGCTTTGAGGGTGTCTCAGGAATTAGCAAGACCCCACCCATTGCAGTCTCAAGGGTGTAAAAGTAAAAACCAATTTGGAAGATTTTGCTTTGAGAAGAGAACTACAGTATGCCCTTCTCTCACAGGGCCAACTAAGAAGTTGCTTCTCCAGGAGTTCTTTCACCATGCTCAGCCACCCAGGCTGCTGCAGTCATGGCCCAAGGGAGCCAAGGTATTGCTCCTGCTGGTGGCAGACCTTGATGTCATCCATCTGGTGCTGATTTTGCAGGAATACAGAATTCTAGAGTTATAGCTGTCATGGAAGGCACCCACCAATATTTCAAAGGAAGGCCTGGAAGGTCAGGCAATGCGTGTCAGGGTCAGAATCTCTGCAGGCAGCCCCTGAGAGGCCAGTATATGAAACTGCAAGAGTGAAGTGAAGCTGCAATAGAGACCCCAAGAAGTTAGAGCTGCCAGGATTGTGGCACATCTGTTAAGGAGAGCTGCAGGCAGCAAGCAGAGCCAGCCCAAGAGAGACAGGGGGAGGGTGCAGCCAGCACACCATAGGGGTGGGGCAGCCCAAGCCCTTTGGGGTTCACGTCTTACTATGATGTGTGTCAGATGCTCGACATGGTGCTACAGAACTTAATGTTTGCCCATAGTAAAGCCTTTAGCCTTAAAAATACATAGAGACAATTGAAAACCCCTAAATCACAGTGACTGCCTGGTGCATTTCAGAGCCGTAAAGATAGCAAAAGCCTTATGCCTTGCTTTTCGAGATTACACACTGCTACACTGGCTGTAATTTGTGCTTCTGTTTTCCTCCTATTCTTTGGACCCAGAAAGGTAACTCCATGTGCTGCTTCAAGGCACCCATAGTTGATGGGCAACCAAATACAGCCCAATACAACAGAAGTAAAAACAAGATAGATTATTGACCTGTGCCCTTAGTAAGCACACTGTCTGGAAACAAGAAGGCACCATCTGCCTAAGGAGTAAGTTACTAGCCTGTTTCCTTGGTAACACTGATAAGAATATACCAATACAAAATCTGTATTTGAAGGGCTGGGGTCAGGTAAGGGGGCAGTGTTCCATTTTTGGGCTCTCCAGCATGTCTGCCAGGCATGCTGCTTTTCTTCTTTTCCCTTCTATTTCCTATGGACTTTGTAATAAAAACTTGTTGGAGCTACAATCAAGCTGCTTATTAGTTTTGATTTCCCGAATCAATTTATCTTCTTTAAATTGAGGAAAAGAGCTCTCTGACCCATGATAGCTGTAACAGTTACAGTATTTTTTGGGGGGGGTACTGGGATTAAACCCAGGGGCATTCTACCTCTGAGTTACACCCTAACCCTATTTTATTTTATTTATTGAAAAAAGGTCTTGCTAGGTTGATGAGAGTCTCACTACTTGCTGAGGCTGTCCTTGAACCTGTGATTCTCCTGTCTCAACCTCCCAAGTACAGGGATTACAGGCATGCACCGCCATGCCTGGCTTCACTGATATTTTTAAAAGTAATTATTTTAAAATATTTATCCAGTATTTTATCCACTTCAGTATCTTTGGAGTCTGAATTTTAGGGGGGTGTCATATTACCTTGTTTTTTTCATAGTTTTTGTTTTTATGTTGTAATTTGCACATTTTGGGAGATGGCTATCTTCTGCTTTTGTGTGATGGCTTTCTTGTTTTGTGACTTTTTCCTGATGATATGTTTTGGGGTATCAGATTGTTATATAATGTTTATTTCCAACTGTGAACTGTAATGTATTCTCCTATAGCTTCCTTGGTCTTGAGTAGTAGGGCTTGGACACAGAGTATGCTGTATTGGAATCAGAGAGACCCATTGTTTTTGCAAGTCTTGCAAGAGTGGGGACCCTCTGGTAATTCAGATTAAGTGTGGTATAAACGTCTGGTTCATCTCCTTCATCTTTTTTTTTGCATTCAGCCATTAAGTGAATGGGTTTATTCTGCCACACAGTCCTGCCATGATGTACTGCCCTGCCACAGGCCCCAGAGCAGTGGGGGTCAGTTGACTGTGGATTGAAACCTCTCAATTTATGAGCCATAAGAAACCTATCCTCTTTTTAAGTTGATTTATCTTAGGTATCATTATAATAACAACCTGAGTGTGTCAAACACACACACACACACACACACACACACACACACACACACGTTTTTCTTTTGTGGAATTGAGGGTGGAACCCAGGAGCATTTGTACCTCTGAGCTACGCCCCCAGGCTCCCGCCTTTTTTTTTTGTTCTGAAACAAGATCTTTCTAGGTTGCTGAGAGTTTTGCTAAATTACCGAGACTGGTCTCAAACCTGCAAACTTCCTATCTCAGTCTCCTAAGTACTGGGATTACAGGTGTGTGTCACCATACAAGGTGCCATTATATTTGATGAAAGTTTTTTTTTTTTTTGTAGAAAGTTTATAGTC
This sequence comes from Graphiurus murinus, assembly GCA_004027655.1. NCBI lineage: Eukaryota > Metazoa > Chordata > Mammalia > Rodentia > Gliridae > Graphiurus > Graphiurus murinus. The sequence continues at coordinate 54,161 of PVLC010006503.1, forward strand.
CAGTTATGATTTTTCATCCATTTTGACAATCTCATGTGTTTTAAGTTTTCAGACCATTTGCATTCATGTGAAATATTCTTTTTTTTGTGGTGTTGCTCCAGTTGAGAGTAAGGCAGTTAATCCTTTACCTTGTCTTGGTAACTTTGAATCTTGACAATACCCCTCAACATTTTTACAGGAGTGTGGGACATGTCTAAGATATAAAGTGTAATCGATTGGTTCCTATTTTTGTGCTTTGCTTCTTTGGCTTAATTTTGAGTTTTGAGAATTGAGAGACAGTCTGTAAACTTGAACTCATACCACCACTTGGAAATACTTTAGAAACATTTAAGTACTTTTCATTTTGAAATAATTTATCAGTTAAAGAAAAATTGTAAAAATATTGTAACTGAGGAAAAAAATCTAAATAAACCCTCAGAAATTTACTTGCTCTCAATTGACTTAAAAAATCACTGATTTAGCTGGGCATGGTGGGCACACGCCAGTAATCCCAGTACTTTTGAGGCTGAGACAGGAGGATTACAGGTGCAGTGCCAGCCTCAGCAATTTAACGAGACCCTGTTTCAAAACAAAAACCAAACCAAACCAAAAGGCTGGGGGTATAGCTCGGAGGTAGTGCCCCTAGGTTCAATCCTCAGTACCACAAAAACAAACAAACAAACAAACAAACAAACAAAAAAACCCACTCATTTAGATGGTCACACGGTTGGATAATACATTACTGTTACGGTTGTAACAGCATTGGGGGCTCTTTCCCTCGATTCAAAGAAAATAAATTGAATCTAGAAAATAAAACTAAAGATGGCTTGGTTGTAGCATTAACTAAAAACTTTATTACAAAGTCAGTAGGAAATAGAAAGGGAAAAGAAGAAAAGCAGTGTGCCTTACAGGCATGCTAGAGAGCCCAAAAGTAGAACTCTGCCCCCCCTCAAACCCCAGCCTTTAAATACAGTCTTCATATTGGCATGTTCTTATCAGCGTTACCAAGGCAACAGGCTGGTAACTTATTTCTTAGCTAAGTGGTGCCTCCTTGTCTCTGGACAGTGTGCTTACTAAGTATAGGGGTCAATAGTCTACCTTGCTTTACCCCTATTGTACTGGGCTGTATTGGTTGCTCATCAACTATGGAGGCTTTGAAGCAGCACATGGAGTTTGCTTTCCAGGTCCCAAAGAATAGGAGGGAAATAGAGGCACAAATTACAGCCAGTGTAGCTATGTGTGATCTCTAAGAGTAAGGCATAGACACTGTGATCTTAGGGTTTTCAATCATCTCTCTATTTTTTTTTTGTCTCTATATTTTTAAGGCTAGAGACTTTCCTATGGGTAAACATTAGGACAAAGAGCAGAGGGTAGGGGGAGCTCTGAGGAGCAACAGGCAAGGCAGTTGCCTTTCCCAGCTTGAGTGCTTGTGCAGACTCTGACTGCTTTTTTTTTTGTTTGTTTTACATTTTGGAAATTAATATCAGAGCACTTTTAAAATACTGGCATAATTATTAGTTTCCTACTAGCTTTCTTTTTTTCTTTTTTGTGGTACCTTGGATGGAACTCAGGGGCCTTTTACCTCTGGGTTACATCCCCAGGCCTATTTTATTTTCTGTTTGGAAACAGGGTCTTGCTAAGTTTCTGAGAGCCTCACTTAGTTGCTGAGGCCGGCTTTGAACCTGTGATCTTCCTGTTTTAGCCTCCCAAGTACTGGGATTACAAGCATGCGCCACCACACCAGACTGCCCTACTATCTTTTCTGTAAATAACATCTCCGATCTGCAGGTTATGATGACAGTTGTCTAGGTTACTCTTCAGGGTCCTTCAGATCACTTTTCATGAAAACACTGGTTCTTCACTTGGGCCTACGATGTCCCGTGGGTGATTGGAGTGGAAAGAAAACATACCTGTCTTTATATTGTGTCTGTTGCCTTAACCTTTGTGTCAGATTATGTTCAGCACTGCACATAGACATGTTGCTCATTTGAGACATGTTTTGTCTCAAATATATGGTTAACTTGATCTACACTTACCTTGTCCACTTTTCCTTTAGTGATGAAGATACCTATCAGCCACCATGACCAGAAGTCCTAGATTATGAAAAGAGTGAAAAGAGGTGGCACCCATGTCCCTGGAAGGTCTCCACCTCTTCCCAGAAAAGACGTGTATGTCCCTCCCCTTTATTATCCTGTCCCTTTCATTTATTACATTCCTGTACCTGTAACTACACCCCCCTGGGGGCCAAGAGGCTGGTTTTCAAGTAGAACTCTCTCTTCTCCATTCTTTGACCACTGAATAAAAGCCTTTCTTCCTCCCTGACAATCAGCCTTGAACTTTGGGTTTCCCATGTGATGAGCCTCCAAACTTGGTTCATACGAAAATGAATTTTGGAATAGTCTTCACTTGTTCCATACATATTCCACCATGTTCTCTTTATCATTGTTTCTTTACCTCTGGGTGCTTTTTTTTTTGGTGGTGCTGGGGTTGAACCCAGAGGTGTTCTACCTCTGAGCTCTGATTGAACCTAGGGATGTTCTACCCCCAGCCCTATTTTATCTTTTTTTTTTTTTTTTAATTTTGAAACAGGGTCTCACTAAGTTGAGGAGGTCCTCACTAAGTTGCTGAGGGTGGATTGTCTCAGCCTCTCAAGTACTGGGATTACAAGCATGTACCACCATGCCTGGATGTCTGAATGCTTTAAATATATTTTCTAAAGGTAAAGATACTCCTTATGTATTATCTCAGTATATTTGTCAAAGTTTTTATTTAATTTTTTGGTATGTATCTAGGAGGAAAATAACTGGTCCATGGGGAAATTCTATGCTTAACTTTTTTTTAGAAACTGCTAAACTTTCCCCAAATGGCTACCATCAGTGTATGAGAACTCCAGTTTCTGTATGTCTTTGCCTAAACGTATTTTTTGTCTTTGTCTAGTCATTATAGGGAGTGAGAAGGGATATCTCATTTTTTTTTTTTTTTAATTTGAGGGACAATACTGAGCATGTTTTTCCTATGGGTTTTGGTCACTTCTTTTTTTGGAGAAATGCCTATTCAGACCTTTTGCCTCCCCCCTCCCCCCGTTTTGGTGGTACTGAGGATTGTACCCAGGCTGAGGCAGGAGGATTGCAATTTTGAGGACAGCATCAGGAACTGAGGATTGAATCCAAGCTGAGGCAGGATTGCAGGGTTTTTTTTTGCGGTACTGGTGATTGAACTCAGGGGCATTCCACCTCCGAGCTATACCCCCAGCCCTATTTTTTATTCTTTATTTTGAAGCAGGGTCTCACTAAGTTGCGGAGAGCCTCACTAGGTAGCTGAGACTGGCCTCTAACCTGGATCCTCCGGTCTCAGCCTCCCAAATGCTGGGATTACAAGTGTGTGCCACCACGTCTGGCAGGATTGCAGTCTTAAGGACAGCTTCAGCAACTTAGCAAAGGCCTGCCACAACTTAGCGCGACCCTGTTTAAAAAAAGGGGGGGGGGGTGAATGGGGGCATAGCTCAGAGGTAGAATACCCCGGATTCATTTCCTAGCGCGCGCGCGCGTGCACACACACACACACACACACACACACACACACACACAATTTAGGTATTTTGTGACCTAACATATGCTCTGTCTTAGAAGATGTTTCACATGTATTTGATAATCAAAACAATTCTGTTGTTGTTTGGAGTGTTTCACAGTTGCCTGTTAGATCTAAAACATGCTATGTTTTGCCATTAATAAGAAATAAGTATAGCACATTGACATAAGCCTGTAATCTCAGTAGTTGGGAGACTGAGACAGGAGGATTGTAGGTTTTAGGCCAACCTCAGCAACTTAGTCTCTCAGCAACTTATCAAGACCCTGTTTCAAAATTAAAAAAAAAGGAAGCTGGGCGTGGTGAGGCAGTCTGCAACTTAGTGAGACCCTGTTTCAAAATAAAGAATAAAAAATAGAAAGCCGGGCGTGGTGGCGCACGCTTGTAATCCCAGCATTCGGGAGGCTGAGACCGGAGGATCCGGGTTCGCGGCCAGCCTCAGCTACCTAGTGAGGCACTCCACAACTTAGTGAGACTCAGTTTCAAAATAAAGAATAAAAAAATAGGGCTGGGGGTGTAGCTCGGAGGTAGAATGCCCCTGAGTTCAATCTCCAATACCGCAAAAAAAAAAAAAAAAAAAAAAAAAAAAAAAAAAAAAAATAGAGCTGGGGGTATAGCTCAGAAGTAGAATGCACCTGGGTTCCATCCCCAGTACCGCAAAAAAAAAAAAAAAAAAGGGGGGGGGTGTGAGGGTATAGTTTGGAAGTAGAACATCTCTGTGTTCAACCCCTGGTAACCTCTCCCTCCAATGTGTGTGTGTGTGTGTGTGTGTGTGTGTGTGTGTGTGTATATAAAATAGAAACAGTGTTATTTTACAGTGCTTTAGAACATCCCTTTGGTGCCCTGTATGGACTTTTTCTACACTTCAGGACAGTGTACTGTGGTTAGTTTCAAGATGGATGAAGCAGACTTATCATATAAAGGGAGATGATGGGCAATCAGTACAGTCCTCAACTTTAGGTCTGTTCTCAGGCAGATCTATTTTAGGAAAGTCTGTAATATATGGAGGCTGAGGATATGAAAACAAATTATATACATATACATTTTTTCCATTTTCTTCCTAAGGATAATAATTTTAATAAAGCTAGGCTTGTGAACAAATTATGTTAAAAACTAGTTAACGTTATATCAAGTTGCTGCTTCTATTTCCACTATCTACCATCTTCTAAGAGAGGCTCTTTAGTTGATTTTCTCTCTCTGCACAACAGGGATAATAATGGTGCCTCCTTCATAGAATTATTTTGAGGATTAAGTAGGTTAGTTTAAGTAAAGCCTGGAGCATATAATAAGTATTCTAGGAAAAGGAATTATCCTGAAACCATTGTGGCTCTTTATCTTCTAGTAGGACTTTCTTTTCTTCCAGGGGAATGAATACCCTGGGTTGAAGGTAGGAGTGAGACTCATAACTCAGAGAGTTAAGATTTAGGATTTACTTTTGTGTACAAAGGGAAACTACTAAAGTTGTAGGATGTAAATGTCTTGTTTTAGTGAACTTGTTGTATGGTAATGGAAAGAAGAGGTTAGAGTTATGGAACTTAAAGTTTATGCAGAAAAAAATTATTTTCCAATTTGTAAAAAACTTGTTGCCAGGCATGGTGGCGCACACTTGTAATTCCAGTACTTTGGAGGTTGAGACCGGAGAATCCGGGTTCGTGGCCAGCCTCAGCTACTTAGTGAGGCCCTCTGCAAATTATTGAGTCCCTGTTTAAAAATAAAGAATAAAAAATAGGACTGGGGATATAGCTCGGAGGTAGAATACCCCTGTGTTCAATCACCAGTACAACAAACAAACAAACAAACAAACAAACAAATCAAAAAACAAAAAAACTTGTTGAGTACTTATTGTTAGGTATAAAGATTGAGTTCCTTTTTATTTAAGGAATTCAGAGTCACATTGAGTGTTGGAAGTACAGTAATTTCAATATGTTTTAGGTATGTCAGTGGCACAAAAAAGTGCTCCTGTCTGATAGATAAAAATTTTTGTTTCAAATGTGTGTTCTGAGATACAGTTGCAGATATCTCACCTTCCATTAGGTTTCTCTGTTAGGATGTCTACAGGCACTTCAACTACATGTCTAGATGGAACTCATGATCTTTTGGTATCTTTGAATGTCTTTTTATTTTAGCATGTTTTTGCTGTAATATTAGAAGAAGGTAGAATTTTGCCTCTCATATTTAGTCAGTCACCATTGTAGTAACAATTCTAAATATTTATTGAGGTAAGAGTAGAAGACTGTCATTATCTCTTTTTGGATTGCTAGATTAATTTTTTTGTTGGATCTCCCTGCATTCATTTTTGCTGTTCTTCTTTATTCTCTTTTCTGTATTATAACTTACTGAAAACAAGTTTGATCTTTGGCAATCCCTTGCTTCAAAGCCTTATTTCTTCCATTTAAAGACCAAACTTCCTCAAATGTTTTAAAGTCTATGATGACTTCTGACTCCTATTTATCTCTACAATGTCATTCTTTGCCACCAAGATACTAATCTGCAAAATGGAACCATAGAGTTGTTTAAATGTGGCATATTTTTTCTAGCATCTGGGTCTTGGAATTGTTAATATTTTATTAATGTTTTTGTATCTCTGTTCATCAGGAAAATTGGTCTATGATTTTCTTTCCTGATGTGTCCTTACCTGGTTTTGGTGCCAGAGTGATACAGCTCCATAAAATGATTTTGGGACTGTTGCCCTATTTCTGTTACATGCAATAATTTGAGGAGTATTGGCAATATTTATCAACAATCTGTTAGAATTCAGATGAAAATCCATCTGGTCCTAGATTTTTCTTTGTTACTACTTCAATCTCATTGCTCATTCCTGTTCTGTTTAGGTTTTTGTATTCTCTTAGTTCAATTCTGGTAGGCATCTATACTTAAAAATTTATCACTTTCTTCTAGATTTTCATATTTATTGGAAAGTAAGTTCTCATAGTAGTTCCTGATGATTCTCTGGATTTTTGTGATGTCTGTGATCATATCTCTTTTTCATCTCTAGTTTTATTAATTTGGTTTATCTATTTTGGTTATTTTGGCTAAGGGTTTACCAGTTATGTTTATTCAAAGAAATTTTTTCATTGATCTTTTGTATTGTTTATTTTTCTATTTCAGCAATTTGGGCTCTAATCTTATTTTCTTTCTTCTACTGGTTTTGGAATTGGTTTGTTCCTGTTTTATTAGGTCCTCATTAGGCTATTTATTTGGGGTCTGATTTTTTTTTTTGGCACTAGGGATTGAACTCAGAGGCATTCTGCCTTTGAGGTATACCCCCAAGACCTAATTTAAAAAAAAAATGAAACAGTGTTTCATTAAGTTGCAGAGGGCCTCACTGAGTTGCTGAGGCTGGCCACAAACCTGTGGTCTCCCTGTCTCAGCCTCCAAAGTACTAGGATTACATGTGTGTGCCACCACACCTAGGTGATTTTTAAAATGTAGGCACTCAAAGCTGTGAGTTTCTTTTTCTTTAGTACTGCTTTTGTAGTGTTGCAGAGATTCTGATATGTTGTATCTCTTTCTTTCTTTTTTTTTTTTTTTTTTTGCAGTACTGGGGATTGAACCCAGGGGCATTCAACTCTGAGCTACACCCCCCAGTTCTATTTTTTATTCTTTATTTTGAATCAGGGTCTCACTAAGTTGCAGAGGGCCTCACTAAATTGCTGATACTGGCCACAAACCCAGATCCTCCTGTCTCAGCTTCCCAAGTACTGGGATTACAATCGTGTGCCTCCACGCCTGGCTTGTATCTCTTTTCTTGTTTGATATTAAGAATTTTAAAATTTATTTCTCGATTTGCTTTATCTTCATCTGTCATTCAAAAGTATATTATTCAATCTCTGTGTGTTTATTTTATTTTATTTATTTATTTTTTGCCGTACTGGGGATTGAACTCAGGGGCATTCTACCTCCGAGCTATACCCACAGCCCTATTTTTTATTCTTTATTTTGAAACAGGGTCTCACTAAGTTGCGGAGTGCCTCAGTAGGTAGCCGAGGCTGGCCTCGAACCCTTATCTTCCGGTCTCAGCCTCCCAAATGCTGGGATTACAAGTGTGTGCCACCACGCCCAGCTGTATGTGTTTATATAGTGTCTGGGTCAGCATTTTCACAGCTGTAACCCCAAACAACTGACCATGCAACTTAGAGGAAGGAAGATTTATTTGCTCACAGTGTTGTGGAGATTTGGGGCTTCAGGCCATGTGAACCTAGGTCTGTGGAGCTCAGGACATGATGGCAGGAAGCAGAGAGGGAGAGAGCAAGGCTCTGCCCTCACATCATGGAGGCCAGAAACAAGAGAGCAAGCAAGGGGATTCAAAGACAAAAGCACAGTCCCTAAGGCCACACCCTCAGGGACCCACCTTCTCCAGCCACACCCTTGCTAAAACTTGCTTTATTGCCTAAAATATTTTGTATTTTGGAGAGTGTTCCATAAACAGCTGAGAAGGTGAATTTGGCTGTTGTATCTGTTTGGTCTATTCTTCTCCTCCACCACTCCTCCTCCTCCTCCTCCTCCTCCTTCTCCTCCTCCTCCTTCTTTTTGGCACTAGGGATGGAACCCAGAGGCATTCTACTTCCAAGCTACACCCCATACACCCCCAGCCCGATTTTATTTCTTATTTGGAAACAGGGTCTCACTGGGTTGCTGAGAGCCTCGCTAAGTTGCCGAGGCTGGCTTTGAACCTGTGAACCTCCTATTTCAGCCTCCCAAGTACTGGGATTACAAGCATGTACCACCATACCCGGCTTATTTGGTCTATTTTATTTGCAGTATTTTTTTAGATCTGAAGAGTCTCTGAGTCTATGTGTGGATGAGCCATCTATTGGGGAGAGAGATGTGTTGAAATCACCTGGTATTATTGAATTAGGGTCTATTTGAACTTTTAAATTGTTGAGCGTTTTATATATGTAGGTGCACCAATGTTTGGGTCATAAATATTTATTATCTTTATATTTTGTTGGATTGTTTCTTTTATCACCATGAAGTGACTTTTTGTCTCTTGATAATTTTGGCTTGAAGTCTGCTTTTTCAGATATGAGAGTAGGTACTCCTACTTGTGTTTATTGAGCTCCATTTGCATGGAATATCATTTTCTATCCTTTCACTTTCAGCCCATCACTGTCTCTACAAAGATGAGTCTCTTGTAAACAACATATTGTTGGGTCTTTTTTTTAATTCACTGTCAGTCTATGTATTTTAATTAAATAATAGAGACTATTCATATTCCATGTTATTATAGAGAGATGCTTGTTTATTCCTGCCACTTTGGGATGTTTCTAATATATGTCAGTCCTATTTATCATTTTCTTAACTACTCATCTAACAAGAGTCATCCATTTGCAAACTCTGGGATTGTTGTTTATTTCTTTTGTGTTTAGCTTTAGGTATTTTATGTAGTGGCAGGTTTTAGTAGCCATGAATTCTATGAGTTTATGCTTATCTTTTCTTTTTTTTAGTTTCTGCTTATCGTGGAAGGGTTTTATTTCTACTTTGATTTTGAAGGATAGTTTTGCTGGTTATAGCAATCTTGGATGGCAGTTATTTTCTCTCAGAGCCATTTTAGATTTTAGTGTTTTCTCTGAGAAATCTGAAGTAATTCTTATGGTCTTACCTCTAAATGTGACCTGACATTTTTTTTTCCTATTGAGGAGTTTAGAATTCTAGCCTTGTTTTCTATGTTAGGCATTGTAATTATCATGGGGCATGGAGAGGTTCTTTTTTGTCTATTTGGGGTTGTGAATTTTTCTTGTATGTGGGTGTTTACCTCATTCCCAAGGTTTGGAAAATTTTCTAGGAATCGTTATCCTTGCCATTATTCTGTATCATAGATTCCTTTTCAGTTTCCTTGATTCTTAAATTTGATCTCTTAATGTAGTTTCACAGATCTTATATATTCTTATCATGGTTACTTCTTTTTTTTTTTTTTTTCTTAATACCTTCTGAATATTCAAGGCTGGCTACTTTGTTTTCCAGCTCTGAGATTGTCTTCCACATGGTACACAAATGAAGATATTGAATTTCTCAATCGTATACTGTAGTGATTCCCCTAATTAGGTTGTTTTTCTGTGTTATCTTGGAATTCATTGATTTATTTTTATTTTTATTTTTTAGTACTGGGAATTAAACCCAGGGGCATTCTACCTCCGAGCTATATCCCCAGCCCTATTTTTTTATTCTTTATTTTGAAACAGGGTCTCATTAAGTTGCAGAGAGCCTTGCTAAGTAGCTGAGGCTGGCCGAGAACCTGGATCCTCCAGTCTCAATCTCCCAAGTACTGGGATTACAAGCGTGTGCCATCACACCCGGCTCATTGATGTTTTTTATAATCATAATTTAAAATATTTATCTGTTCTCTTCCATTTCAATATCTTTTGAGTCAGTTGCTTATGAATTACAAACTGTAGGTAGCATCATGTTACTTTTTTTTTTATATTGTATTCTATTCTTGTATTGAGATTTGTGTCTCTGTTTGGATGGGTTTCTCTTCCACTTTTATGTGGGTATCTTTTAGCGCATAACACAACATGTTGAATATATTTCCAAGTGGTTTTGTATTACAGTTCTTTGGTGATTACGAGTAGAGCAAGATGTAATTTTTTTTTTAGCTGGGATTGAGATGTATCATAGCAGTAGAATATCTAGCCCATAAACTCGTATTGTCACACTAGATTCTTAGCACCTTGCAGAATAGGTGTTTTCTAAAGAAGCTTTATAAGTGCATTTTATTTGCATAGAGTAACAGAATATTTGACATGCAGATGATATACTTTGATCATATCCATCCTTTCCATTATTTTCCCTTACCCTCCCTTTAGCCCTCTCCCAATCCTCTTCCTCTTCTCTAATAGTTTACCTGTTACTTTTGGGCCATCTTTATCCCCCTATATTCCACATATGAGGGAAAACATTTGATACTTATCTGAGTGAATTATTTTGCTTAGCATTATGATCTCCAGTCCCATCTGTTTCCTGCAAATAACATTTACTTCTTCTTTATGGCTGACTAATACTCCTCTGTCTGTCTGTCTCTCCATCCATCCCATTTTCTTGACCTCTTCATTCATTGACAGGTACCTAGGCTGATTCCATGACTTGTCTATTGTGAGTTGTGCTGTCATCAACATGTGTATGCATACAGTATGCTGACTTGAATTCCTTTGGACATATACATATGAGTGGTATAGCTGGTTCATATGGTAGTTCTGTTTTAAGGTTTTTGAGAAACTCCTTGCTGATTTCCATAGTGACTCTACCAGTTTACAGTCCCACCAACAGTGTGTAAGAGTTCCTTCTTCCCCACACATCCCCACACACATCGTTTTTGTATTCTTGATGGAGAATCTCAATGTAGTAGTTGTAGTCGTCATTGTTATTCTCCACCTCTTCCTTCTCCTTCTCCTCTCTTTCTTTGCTACTGGGGATTGAACCCAGGAGCATTTTACCTCTGAGACAACACCCAGCCCCATTTTATTTATTTTTAAATTTTGAAACTGGATCTCACTAGGTTGCTGAGGGCCTTGCTAAGTTTCTGAGGCTGACCTCAAACCTGCAATCCTCTTGTTTCAGCCTTCCAAGTCTGGGATTAAAGACACACGCCACCATGCCTGGCTCAGTGTAATCTTGATTTGTGTTTCCCTGATTGCTAAATATGTTGACCATTTTCTCATATTTTTTTTGGCCAGTCATATTTGTTTTGGTCTGTTCGGTTCATTTGTCCATTTCCATTTATTGATTAGGTTATTTTTATTTGCTGTTTTTTGAGTTCTGTATGTATTCTAGATATTAATACTTTGTCAGAAGAGTAGATTGCAAAGATTTTCTCCAGTTCTGTGAGCTGTCTCTTCACTCTGTTGATTTCTTTCCTGTGCAGAAGCTTTTTAATTCAGTTCAGAGCCATTTGTCAGTTCTATTATTTTTTATAGAGTCTTATTTAGAAAGTGGATTTGTCTTGATGTGTTTCTCCAATTTTTTTTCTATAAGTTCCAAAGTTTGGGGCCTTCTGTTCAGTTCTTTGATTCATTTCGAGTTGATTTTTGTACAGGGTGAGAGATCGGGATCTAGTTTCATTCTACATATGGATATGCAGTTTCCCCAGCACCATATGTTAGAGAGGCTGTCTTTTCTCCAGCCTTTTTTGTACCTTGAGGAATCAGATGGCTGTAGCTGCGTGGGTTTGTCTCTGTGTTTTCGGTTTTATTCCATTGGTCTATGTGTGTGTTTTCATGCTAGTATCACACTGTTTTTTATTATGGCTCTGTAGTATGTTTTGAAATCAGGAATTGTGATGCCTCCAACATTGCTGTTTTTTTTCTCAATTGCTTTGGTTATTCTGAGTCTCTTATTATTCCATATGAACTTTTTGATTGTTTTCTTTACTTACTAAGTGAGTGTCTTTGGTGTTTTGGCAGGGATTCCATTGAATCTGTGGATTGCTTTTGGTAATAAGGGTATGTTAACTATTAATTCTACCATCCAAGGAACTTGGGAGTGAGGTCTTTCCACTTTCTACTGTCTTCTTCAGTGTTCTGTACTTTTCATTGTAGAGGTCTTTCATCTCCTAGATTAGGTAGTTTTACTTTTATTGAAGGTATTGTGAAATCGTTTTCTTGACTCCTTTTTCAGCAAATTTGTTATTAATGTATAGGAAAGTTATTTATTTTTGTGTATTCTTGCATTCTCTTACTTTGCTGAATTTGCTGATCATATCTAAAAGTTTGCTTGTAGAACTCTTCTAAGTATAGGGTTTTTTTGTTTTGTTTTTTCTTTTTCTTTTTTTTTTTTTTGGCAGTACTGGGGATTGAACCCAGGGGCATTCTACCTCGGAGCTACACCCCCAGTCCTATTTTTTATTCTTTATTTTGAAACAGGGTCTCACTAAGTTGTGGAGAGCCTCATTAAGTAGCTGAGGCTGGCCATGAACCTGGATCCTCTGGTCTCAGCCTCCCAAGTACTGGGATTACAAGCGAGTGCCACCATGCCAGACCCAGTATAGGGTTTTATTATCTGCAAATAGGGATCATTTGACCTTTTCCTTGCCTGTTTTCTTTCTTTTGCCAATTGCTCTTGCTAAATTTCTAATACTTTATCAGATACCTTTATTGAATAAGGGTGGTGAATGAACACACATGTGCTATTCCTGATCTTAGTGGTAATGATTTAATTTTTCCATATAGGTTTTATTATGTTGAGGTAAGACCCTTTTATACTTAGTTTTTTTAGGGCTTTATAATAAAAAGATGTTGAATTCTGTCAAAGGCTTTTTCTGCAGCTGTTGAGATGACCGTGTGATTTTTATCTTTCTATTTATGTGGTGTGTTATGTTTGATTTACATATGTTGAGCCATTATTGCATCCTTGAAATGAAACCATCTTGATCATGGCGCATGATCTTTTTTAATGTGCTGTTAATTCAGTTTGAAAGCATTTTATTGAGGATTTTTTTGCATCTATGTTGATCAAGGGTATTTATATGTCATTTTCTTTTTTCTTGTGTCCTTATCTGACTTTTGTATCAGGGTGATATGGAGATTTGTGGAATGAATTTGGAAGTGTTCTTTCCCTTTGTATTTCATGCAGTATTTTGAGGAGCATTCTATCCTGTGCTTGCTTGTATTTATCTTCCTCATCTGGGTGTAGGACATAAGTAACTTCTGTAATGCTTGCTTAATGGTCATTAATTCCTTTAGTTTATGCTTATCTTGGGAGATCTTTATTTCTCCTTTCATTAAATTTTTTTCTCTCTCTTTTGATTTTGGAGGATAGCTTTGCTGGATATAGTAATCTAGGTTGACAACTATTTTTGTTCAGGACCTTTAATACTTGGTTCTGCTGCTTCCTATCCTTTAGTGTTTCTGATGAGAAATCTCATATTTTAATGGGTTTTCCTTTGTAAGCAACTTGGTATTTCTCTTGTAAAGCTTTTAATATTTTCCTTTATTCTGAATTCTTGAAGTTTTGTCTGCAATATATCATTGAGTGGTTCTTTTCTGATTGTCTCATTTTGGGGTTCTAAATTTCTCTAGTACCTTGAGTGTTGTCTCAGTCAACATTCTCACTTTTATAATCCAAGACAACTGGTCGTATAACTTAGAGGAAGGAAGATTTATTTGCTCACAGTTTCTTGGAGATTTCAGGTTTCTTAGGCCTGAGGATCTCAGGGTATGGTGGTAGGAAGCAGAGAGAGAGAGCAAGAGAACGAGGCTCTCCTCTCACATTAGGGAGGCTAGAGAGAGAGCAAAGGGGATTCAAAGATAAGTAGGTCCCTAAGCTACACCCCAGGGACCCACCTTCTCCAGCCACAGCTGACTGGCCCAGGTTACCACCCAGGCTGTGGTAAACCCATCACAATGGATTTATCTGCTGTTGAGATTACAACCCTCAGGACTCAATCGGTTAGCCTTTTCAGTGAGTTTTTTTTTACTTAATGAGCTTTTCATTTTTTAAGATTTCCTTTTGGTTAGTGTGTGTGTGTGTGTGTGTGTGTGTGTGTGTGTGTGTGTGTGTGTGTTTACTGCGAATTGAACCACCCAAGGGCATTCTACCCTTGAGCAATACATGTAGCCCAATAATTTTATTTTCATTTTGAAACAGGGTCTCACTAAGTTGCTGAGGCTGGCCTTGAAACTGCTATTCTCCTATCTCAGGCTCCTGAGTACTGGGATTACAGGCATGTTCCACCATGCCTAGCTTGTTTCTTTTTTAATGCTTCTATCTCATTATAGAATTTCTTGTTTATATCCTATGCTGTCTTCTTTAATTCATTCATTTATTTTTCTATCTTCTCTTGCATTTCATTGATTTGTAATACTTTTATTGGTGCATTGTAACTGTACATCACACCGAGGCATAGAGTGATGGGAATACACATGCACATGACTCTTGGTGCGTCTCCCTCCAGATCCCACCATCCCTTTTCCTCTTCCCGGTATGTATAATTGAGATTAGTACTGATAATTTCTACCAAAAGTGATCTACAGATTCAGTACAATCCCTACTAAGATACCAATGTAGCCGGGCGTGGTGGTGCATGCTTGTAATCCCAGCATTTGGGAGGCTGAGACCGGAGGATCCAGGTTCGCGGCCAGCCTCAGCTACCTAGTGAGGCACTCCACAACTTAGTGAGACCCGGTTTCAAAATAAAGAATAAAAAATAGGGCTGGGGGTGTAGCTCGGAGGTAGAATGCCCCTGGGTTCAATCCCTAGTACCGCAAAAAAAAAAAAAAAAAAAAAAAAAAAAAAAAAAAGATACCAATGTCATTCTTCATAGATCTAGAGATACCAGTCCTAAAGTTCATATGGAAAAACAAAAGATCTAGAATAGCCAGAGGAATGCTCAACAATAAGAACCATGCTGGAGGCATCACAATACCTGATTTCAAGTTATACGAGAGAGCTATTGCGATGAAAT
>PVLC010006504.1:7090-69004 GCA_004027655.1 Graphiurus murinus
AAAAAAAAAAAAAAAAAAAAGTAAAGTCCATCTTAAGTCTGATTCTGGCAGACAGATAAAAACCCCCGGGCCTGCCTTGGGCGGGAGCAGCCAGCACAGAGGCCTTAGTCAGCTCATGCGAGGCTGGGGCTGAGAGAGGGAGCAGAAGCCATCCACAGCTCCAACCCATTGATGTTGGGTGCTGGGGAAAGTGGCAGGTAAATAAGGTTAGAGAAGAGCAGCTGGGGTGGTTGAGAATTTTAAAGATAAGAACCATTTTCACACCACATTCACAGTTTGAGCAGCCCGGAGGAAAGGACCTGGCAGGGGCTGGCAGAGGGGCTGGTGCCCATCCTGCCCTGGATCTGTGTGCGAATTTCAACAGGACATCCAGTCTGGCTGGCAGAACATCAGGGGTCAACCAAGTGCAAGCACTGGCTCCAAGTGTTCCAAGCACTCACTGCGCTGCACGATTTTCTATATGATGGAATTTATCTAATTCATAGTCTTTTGCTGGTGGTGGTGCTCTTGCCCAGGCTGGTCTTAAATACCTGGGCTCAAGCAATTGTCCTGCCTCAGTCTCCCCAGTAGCTGGGTCTATAGGCCTGTAGCTACCATATTTGGCTCCACATTGATTTTCTTTTAACAGTACTAGGGATTGAACCCAGGGACATTCTACTTCTGAGCTGTATTCCCAGCCTTTTTATTTTTTATTTTGAAACAGAGTCTTGCTAAGTTGCTGAGGTTAGTCTTGAACTTATAATCCTCTTGCTTCTGCTCTTGGATTACAGGCGTATGCAACCACGCCTGCCTTCCATATTGATTGTTAATTCTGAAGTTTTCTAGTAAGGCAGTAACAATGAGACTGATGTCATTCTTTCTCTATGCTTTGCTAGATGGAGGACCTTAAACATCCACCTGATGGCAGCAAACAGAACTTGAGACATAAGCTCTCCAAAAGGAATAATCTGTTTCAAGGAAGCTCATCTTTTATAAATCAACCAAGAGTTATATTTTCAAAGCCACATTTTCTGAAAAAAATTTAAGTGTGATTTTAAAAAGCCAAGTAATGTTAATGTCCGTATTGGCATGATTGAATGAAATTAAAGCAACCAGAAAAGCTAGATGAAAGACAAACCAGTTTGGACAGCTCTATTTGCCTTTATAAAAAATCTATGACATAGCTGGGTGTGGTTGTGCAGGCCTATAATCCCAGTCCTTGGGAGGTTGAGACAGAAAGATCACAGGTTTAAGGAGAGCCTCAGCAACTTAGTGAGACCCTGTTTCAAAATAAAAAATAAAAAGGGATGGGGGGGTGTAGCTTGGAGGTAGAAGGCCCTTGGGTTTAATTTCCAATTAAATAAATAGATAGAATCAGTGACGGCACATCATGTAAAAGGCCAAAACACTCCCTTGTGTGCGCTCCATAAACGGCTGGAACCGCTGTCAGGTGGAGACCTGATGCCATCTTCCAGTTTGAGATCTCAGTTCATGAACTGTTTTTGGTATGCACAATAAAGTCTTGAAATTCTAACTTTACTTGATTTAATTTCTATGCCAAGGAGCCCTGTCCCCAAGGAAATAAAACATCACACAGATATGGGAAAATCTAGCCACTCCACAGGGACTCTACTCTTGGGACACAAATGTCTCCATCCCAAACCACACCCTGATATATAATGTGTGTGTGTGT
The DNA here is from genome assembly GCA_004027655.1 of Graphiurus murinus. Taxonomy (NCBI): domain Eukaryota; kingdom Metazoa; phylum Chordata; class Mammalia; order Rodentia; family Gliridae; genus Graphiurus; species Graphiurus murinus. Next base: position 8,763 of record PVLC010006504.1, read on the forward strand.
GTGTGTGTGTGTGTGTGTGTGTGTGTGTGTGTGTAGACAGAGAAAACGAGAGAGAGAGAGAGAGAGAGAGAGAGAGAGAAAGAGAGAGAGAGAGAGAGAGAGAGAGAGAGAGAGAGAGAGAGAGAGAGAGATTTAATTTCCTCTTTATAAGGTGATTCTGGGCTATACTGAGATTAAATCCACCATAATCTTTTATCTGGATTTATAGAATAAATATCAGGGACACTTCATACATAGGTGAATTTTGAATAAATCTGAAATACTATCAAAATGATCAATCTATTCTTTTGAAAATAGATTCCCTAGAAAATAAAATAAAGGGGGGGGGCAATTTTCAAACACCACATTCATTATTACATAATAGCAAAACAAAACAAAACCTCAAACCAAAAAAATCCAAAAAACAAACAAACAAAAAAACCAGTAAGATTCTAATGTTCAAAGGAGTGTAGCTTCTTGTAGTTTGTTAGCACTATAAAATGTTTTATGACTATGAAATGACAAGTGGTGCATGGAAAGAGGGAGGACAAACAGTATTCTCCTTTCTTTCGGTGTGCCGTGGGTCCTGCCTGCTAATGGTGGTGGCATCGGTGGTAAAGGGCACATCCCCTGGGCAGCAGCTGGAGCAGGTGTTCAAGCATCCTCCTCCCTTCCCTGCCCACAGGCGTCTATCCACACCCGCATCAGCATGCTCACTGCATCTCAACCAGCACCTCCTCCCCAGAGCCTTTGATTATAAACTCTGTGCAGATTTCATAGAGTCCCTAGTACGTAGCATCAGGTCAGGCTGGTCCACCAAGAAAATACTCAAAGAAATTACAAAAAAAGATCTCGCAATAATTACACTGAATATCAATGGCCTCAACTCCCTAATTAAAAGATATACAGTGGCAAATTGGATTAAAGATCATAATCCATCTATATGCTGTCTGCAAGAAAAGTGTCAAATTAGAAAGAAAAAAAAAAAACAAAGAAAGAAAAAAGTCCCTTCCTCTGAGCAGCAGCAGTGGAATCAGTGGCCTGAGGTTTAGTGGGCACCACAGTGTGGAAGTATTTCAGCCCCGCTCAGAAAGGGGACCCATTAGAGGGTGTATCCTACTCCATCACCCATGGGGACTCCGCCTTGCCTGTGCCTGGCATAAAGTAGGTGTTCTGTAAATGTTTGTGTAATGAAGAATGGAAAGTTTTTCCTTTTTGTGTTCTCTGCAGATGTCCTAGCTCTATTCAAGATCTTTGAAGCTGTCCATTTCACCAGTCTCTAAAATGTGGCGGGTAGGCTAGAGTCACTAAGATCTGGGCCAGCTGGGTATGCTGTCAAATGCTTGTAATCCCAGTACTTGGGAAGCTGAGACAGGAGGATCACAGGTTCAAGGCCAGCCTCAGCAACTTAGTGAGGCCCTCTGTAACTTAGTGAAATCCTGTTTCAAAATAAAATAGGGCTGAGGGTGTAGCTCAGAGGTAGGATACCCCTGGGTTCAAACCCCAGTACCACAAAGAAAAGAAAAAAGATCTGAACCAGCTCTAAAATGCTACTACTTCCGTGCTTGCTACATGCAAGGTGCTCAGAACCTCACTAAGTAGACCACTCTCCATAACTGTAGTGGCGTGTCTAGGGGTGGCACATCTCCGCACCCATATTCTTTGCCTCTGCATCATTCTGGTGAATTATGGAACGTGGAGGAGAGAGCTGCAGGAACCTCCAGAAATTTACAGCCAGTGAGTCAGCTCTACAAGTGCCCCTGGGACTTAGGACTGGTGTCTGAAGTGGGACCGAGTCCTTACCCCGTGGGGTTTGTGCTGATTCTGAGTAGTTAAGAGTCAGAGTTGAATGGAATTGTTAGATACCCAAGTGGGGCAGAGAATTTGCTGTTGGTGTGGAAAAGTCCTCTCACTTCGACACATTTGGCATCAGAAAACATCACTCGGAGGTATGTTCTTGAAGTTTACTTGTAAACCAATCACAGATAAATTCCTGCCCAACGAGTATCAGGGATTCTCTATCAGTGTGGGATGAGACATCTCAAAGTCTCTAAAATAGAGCATGCGTGCTTGTCAAACTGCCCACCTTCTAGAAGATTCTTTAATGTGACGTGTCAGCAAACTCAACAGGGGATTACTTTTTGTGGTTAGATCCTGAAGGCCCATGGGACCCAGACAGTGGCTAACTGGGAGGCCTGACCTCTGGCCTGACATGTCAAAGGTGAAGGGAGGAGAGGGAAAAGAAAGAGGACACTCCCCTCCCATTTCCCAGGAGCCAGGCCAGCCCTGTGTGTAGGTTCCAACAGGTGGAATTGGTCTCTTGCATCTTCCTTTTCTTTACTCTTCTCCACCTTCTCCTTTTTGGTCTCCCCACTGTCCAGGGCCCTCAACTAAGAGAGTCCCCTCCCAGGCCAATCCTGAGTTATCTACTGCCCCTCCCCACCTATTATAGGTCCAAATAAAACCCATCCTTTTTTTTGGTACTGGGGATTGAACTTAGGGGCATTCTACCTCTGAGCTATACTCTCAGCCCTTTTTATTTTCTATTTTGAAATAGGGTCTCGATAAGTTGCTAAGGGTCTTGCTAAATTGCTAAGGCTGGCCTCGAACAGGCCAGGCATGCATCACCACTCCCAGCTCATTGATTCTTAAACTTCACTGAACTTCATAAACACCTGGGATGTTTTTTAAAGTGCCTAGGTCATGACTAAAGGAAGGGGTACACGCCTGTAATCCTAGTACGTGGGGTGCTCAGGCAGGAGGATTGCAAATTTGAGGCCAACTTCAGCAATTTAGTGAGATCTTGTTTCAAAATACACAAATAAAAATAAACAGGGATGGAATGTAGCTCAATGGTTGAGTGCCCCTGGGTTCAACCACTAGAACCAAAATAAATGATAGATAGATAGATAGATAGATAGATAGATAGATAGATAGATAGATAGATAAGCAAATAAATAGTGCCTAGGCCTCCCCCTCAAATATTTGATTCTGTTTCCAGGGTGGGCCCAAGAGTAAGTCTTCATTTCGATTCTGTTTTCGAGGGTAGCTCCCAGTGACTCTGTTAACAGCCTTGGAATTTATTCAGCTGAAGGGTATGGACAACTGATGGGTATTTATTAGCAGACATTGGTAGAATTTAGAGCAGCACTTTAATGGAATATGAAAAATTTGAGAAGCAAGTTTTAGATCTGGGGGACAGCCCAGTCTTGCTCTGGAATCTGCAATAAAGACACCTGAACTTTTCTGACTTTTGGCAGCTTCATCCTTTCTTCCATGTCTGAATTCACAGCCTTGAGAAATGCCATCTCCCCCACCCCAGCCTCTCCCCAGGTGCCCCCACCTCTGCTGACTCCCATGGACTCAGCTGAAAAGAAGCAGAGCTGCTGGTATGGGTGGGACTGGCCACAGTCTGGACAGTTCAGAAGCAAGGCTTACAAGCTTCCTTCTCATCTTTAAGGGAATGCTCTTGCAGGTCAACACTCCAGAATTTGTGAGCTTTAAAGTTGATAGTGGATCCCCACACCCACCTCTGTCTTTCTTCTCTCACAAATGCAATCCTGACAGTGGGTGGAGAACTTGCTGGGGAAGAGTCCTCAGAGCTGGGGCGCACACGGACTGAAGAGACAGGGTGTGTGCTGCCAGGGCCTCTCCCCTGCCTCCTGCCAGCTTTTCTCATTCGGCCGATGAACTCTGGTTCTATTCTTAGCACTAGTGTAAAAAGTGAATGACTTCAACCAAAAACCCAATGCAATCCTTGGGCAGTGCCTGATGTATTTAGAAGTTTTCAGAAAGTAGGAGGGCAGTGGCAATGGATTTGGCACACCAAACCCAGCTGCATCGGATGCACACCCTCAGACCCAAAGCCTGCCCATGGGAGCGCAGGCTGCTCTCTGGGGAGTTTATGCTATCTGCTCCCAAAGTAGAGGCAAACTTGTCCTCTATCTTTAGATTCAAGGTGCTGCACCTAGTAGTTACAAGAGTCACCTTTTCAGAGTGCTGTATCAGCATTTTCTTCTTTAATTGGCTTTTGTATTTTATGAAAAGAAACCTAAGGACAGAGAGGCCAATCAATTTACCCTTTGAAGCTCATGGGAACCAGCAGGCCTTAACAACACCTACAAAGTGATCCATCTCATAGAGACACGTCCTCAGAGATTGGTTTATAGCATTTCAGGGCTATTGACTTGATATCTCTCATCTATTGATTCAATGTTTTCCTGTCTCTCCCTAAATTAATTCCAGTTCAAGGAGGAGGAGAGGGTGGTGAGAGGTGGCATTCCTATGGAACAAGATTGTACATTTTTCTGGATTAACCACACTCATGAGCAACTTTCAGTTCCTGAGTCTCAAAAGACCCACCCATCTGCATGCTCGAGCCACTGAGGGCAGAGAAATGTCCTGTGGCCCGTGATTCCCAAGCTGTGTGCTGAGATACTCTGACTCACTCACTGCAGCAAACTCACAGGGGCCCTGCAGGCTATCTTAGATCTCATGGGTAATACAGCGGCGCTGGGTCTTCATTAGATACCTGGGAACTCTGACTTCACAGTTCTCACATAGCTCAATACTAGCTCACACTTTGTTCCTTTTGACATTACCATGTTTTTGTGAACCTGAGGTTTTGGATGTCGCTGTGATAAAAAGTACAGGGTGAAAACCATCTGACCCAGCTTTTCCACTTCTTAGTACCTTTCCTAAAGAACTAGGGTCAGAATACTGTAGCAATACATGCACATCCATGTTTATAGCAGCACAATTCACAACAGCCAAACTATGGAACCAATCTAGGTAGCCATTGACAGAGGAATGGATAAAGACAATGTAGTATGTACACACAATGGAATTTTACTCAACCATAAAGAAGAACAAAAGTATGTCATTTGTCAGAAAATGGATGGAACTGGGAAATATTATACTAAATGAGGTCTGCCAGTCTCAGAAAGTCAAGGGTGGTATGTTTTGCCTAGTTTGTGGAAGCTAGAGAGAAAACAGAAAACATATGGACTTTAAAATAGTTCAGAGAGATCAGCAGAGTAGTTGAAGGGGGTTAAGAGTGGAAGTTGGAGCCAGTTGTGGTGGCGCACGCTTGTAATCCCAGCATTTGGGAGGCTGAGACCGGAGGATCCGGGTTCGCGGCCAGCCTCAGCTACCTAGTGAGGCACTCCGCAACTTAGTGAGACCCTGTTTCAAAATAAAGAATAAAAAACAGGGCTGGGGGTATAGCTCAGAGGTAGAATGGCCCTGAGTTCAATCCCCAGTACCACAAAAAAAAAAAAAAAAAAAAAAAAAAAAAAAAAAAAAAAAAAAAAAAAAAAAAAAAAAAGAGTGGAAGTTGAGGAGAGGGAAAGAGGGAGGACTGAGGAAGGAAACAGTTCAAATAATACTACAGCAATATATAAAGGGATTAGTACCAGTCTCATTAACTCATGTGGGGAGGGAAAAGAGAGGGAAGTACTATGTACATGTACTTTTTTTTTTTAACACATAGAACCTCACTATGATGTATAATTGCAATGTACCAATAAAATAAAATAAAAATCCTCAGTATGGTTAAAAAAAACCCAACAGTGTGAAACAGGATCTGAGGGTGGCATTATTACGCCTGATTCCAAGATTCAAGAAGAGATTGTGCGGGGCCCGAGAGCCCACACATACCACTAGCAAGTAATCATGGTTTCTTAAATGAAATGAATATATACATATACATATACATATATATGTTTAATTTATGCTAGTTTTTCAATATGGCAACTAAGTAGTTAGGACATACAAACTTAAGTTGCTTAGACTTACCTACTCAATAAATGGAGCTATGAGACATTTATTTGGCTTTGAGACTGAAAAATATTACTGAGATACTGGCCTCTGTGAATCGAGAATTCTGGAACCTCTACCCTATGCTTCTGAGGCATACCATAGTCTCTATCAATGGGAGAAGGGGAGGAATGTTCTTTGGAAGAGGCCATGGGGAGTCATTAATGAGGAGGTGCACATGTATGTGCAACGCTCATGCATGTGCAATGTGCACACACACAGGACAAACAGCTCTATCCCATGGGGAGCCAGCGGGCCCACTGGTGAATGGATGGCAAGACTTCCTGGGAGAGGTAAGAAAACAGCCCTCTGCCTTTAGCTGACTCACCACCAGCAAGTGTGCCAGGCGTGTCCTTTCATGGACAAGTGGTTCCCCCTCAATGAGAGCCTTCGAGGATCAGTGTGGGACCTGGATCACGAGGGGGGCCACACCGGAGTGGGAACCCAAGTGGGGACACAGAGGCTGTAACCACAGGAACTTTGGTGATGAGGTCGTGTGGTAGACGGGGCGGTGACCGAGGACGCCCTATGGTGGTGATGCCCGGTGACTAGCAAGTTGGAAAGGATGGTGGCAACTTCAAGAGATGGATTCAACCACCATGCAAACTCCATGCAAACAATGCCAATGACAAAGAGAAAGCATGAGGCTTCTCCAGCCAAGAGCCCTAGAGGAGAAGCGGTACTGTCATTTCTCCCCTTGGTGGCGGCTCTTCCATCAGTAAGAACAGGGTCGCTCTCATGCATCGCAGCTTCTCAGAGCTCCCCTCCCGCTCTGCCACTGCCTTCCCTGGCTGGGATCACCCACAGAGCCCACATCTGGGGTAATCCTGGGCTCCTCCTCAGGGGCACTGTGGGTCACACGGGGTGAGACTGGCATGGTGCACCGTCACTTACTGCCTTCGCATGGGGCTCACTGGCCTTAGAAGGGGCAGTGACCACTGCTGATCTCTTTCAATAACAAAGGAAGCCACGAAACTCACAAGAGAATAATGTAAATTTATAAAAGAGGGGGAGAACTGGGCCGGCACATGGAGGTACAAGCCTGTAATCCCAGCAACTCAGCAGGCTGAGGCAGGAGGATTGTAAATTCAAGGACAGCCTGAGAAACTTAGCAAGCCCCTCTCTCAAAATAAAAAGGGCTGGGGATATAGTGGTATAACACCCCTGGATTAAATCCCCAATAAAACACACACACACCACAGTGGAAAAAAAAAGACTGGGGAAAGGTAAGTTTGAGATTTACTACCTGCCCATTGCACACCTAAGGACCTGTGGTCCCTGGGAAAGGTTGGCCTTCTGTCTGTGTGCATGGCTGGCCACCTGCCCAGGATTTTCAGGATGGTCCAAGTCCCTTTGTTCATGGAGGAGGCCACACATGCACAGGTGGGCTGTTCCTAGGACCACATTAGATGGAGAAGAAATGCTCACTGGCACAGAGAATAGCAGGCCAATGGGAGGTGGCCATGTTTATTTCTCTTTCTCTGACTGATTCCTGGAGAAACAGAATGGCAGGTGGTCAAGAAGGGAAACAGGATCAAGAGGTGGGACTGTGATAAATACCCAGTCTGGTCCTTGGCCTAGCAGGAAAGCCCATCTCTTCTCACATCTTCGGTGGCTAGGGATTATCCTCTTATCGTAAGACTGAACTAGACTAGCCTATTAGCCACAGTTAGGCATTTCAACATGAACCCTCAGAGTTTTGATCCAAAGGAATTTATGTTTTGGTTCTTATCCTAGTTCACAAAGTAATCACTGGCAGTCTTGGTGTCGCATCAAGTTATGCCTCATCTGCATCTTACAGACAGCACCACATGTTACCAGAGGTGCCGGGACAGAGGCGCTTGTCACAGCCCAAACCGCAGACTGATGTATGTGCTGCCATCTGTGAAGAGCAGTCAAGGCCTGATTAGTTCCACTACTAACTTGTTATGGAGCTGTCTTTATAACAACAGACATGTAAAAATGATGGCTGCCTGCAAGGCTCCAGTAGCCCACCGCTGTGCTGGGGAAGGCACTTCACTTGTGAGGCAAGTTTGCTTCGGCTTATTATGGGGACATAATTGCTTTTGTTACACATTTATAGGAATCAGGAAAAAACATTCTTTATGTTCCTCATTTTCAATGCCCTACTTACCAACTTCATCCCTGATGTTTGCAAGTTCGATTGACAGCTCTTTTTCTTTCACAAGGGCACTTTCATTCTGAAAAAACAAAATGGACACCGGGAGTCCCCTAGTTTTATGCTAGATAAGTACTTTCACATGTTTAATTAATGAATCATATTAAGCAAATAAGTCCAGCCCTCAAGGAGATATTTTTCTCATTTTATAAACATGAAAAAAGGTACAGAGCCAAGTCTGATGCACTCATTTCTATTCATTCAAATGGTAAACTTGCAATATAATATTAATAACACCATGGTAGAGATTTTGTTTATATTACACTCTTGTATACCATCCTGCAATAATTTGCTGCATGCTTGTGTCTTACACATTGATATACTATCATGTATTATACTACTAATATACACTACTAATGTACACTACTAATATATACTCTAATATATACTACTATAAGTATACACTACTAATTCTTATCACTAGTATGAGATTTTTGACTATGAAAAAGTCCCTTCTATGTTTTTCTTTTTTTTTTTTTTTTGCGGTACTGGGGATTGAACTCAGTGGCATTCTACCTCCGAGCTATACCCCCAGCCCTATTTTTTTATTCTTTATTTTGAAACCGAGTCTCACTAAGTTGCGGAGTGCCTCACTAGGTAGCTGAGGCTGTCCGCGAACCTGGATCCTCCAGTCTCAGCCTCCCGAATGCTGGGATTACAAGCGTGCGCCACCACGCCCGGCTCCTTCTATGTTTTTCTAAGGGGCAAAATCTTGTTTTACCGATTGTCCCCTTAAACTTACCCTTTTGCCCATATCTAGTTAGCTACCTAATCAATAATGAAGATCAGAGCAGAAGCTCGACACAAAATATTCTCTTTGTAATAAGACCATCAAGTACTTAAAGTTTCCAAGTTTTTGTTCCACTCTCAGGATCAATAGAAGGAACAAGAGGAAATAACACTCTTGAAGTATTATTTGGTGCAAAGAATGCTATTTACAACTCATTGGCTACTAAGTTGTTTTCAAATCAAATATATTCTGTGACATCAAACAGAGAAGTAGTTGAAGATAATTTGAATTTGTAATTCAGGTTACTGAGTCGTCATAGTTTATTATTTATTACTAAATAATACTACTAATAATTAGGAAGTACTAATAATAAGTCAGAGATACCAGCCCTTTGAAGAAAGCCTCTGTCATTCAATAGAACGTACTAGAATCTACTCCCCAAGCAAAATGATTTTCAGAGAGAATTTTGGCTAAAATGCAGAATAATACCTAATGAGAGTATCATCAGAGTCTTGTGAATGTTTGCTGTAGTTTGCATGTTCAATGTCCCCCAAAGTTTCATGTGTTAAAAGCTTGGTCCTCAGAGGGAGCAACTGGAAAGTGCTAGGGGGCCTTTAAGAGGTGGGGCCTATTAGGAGGTGCTTAGGTCTTTGGAGGTGTGCCATTTAAGGGGAATGTATGACCCAGTCTCCTCCTCTTCTTCTTTTGCTGCCTGGACATGAGGTGAGCAATTTGCTTTGCCACCTACTCCTTTCAATTGACACATAGCAGGCCCAGGAGAGGTCGAAAGCAGTGGGTCCACCTGCTCTTGGACTGGAACCTCCACAACTATGAGCCAGAATAAACCTTTTTTCTTCACAAGTCAATCATCTCAGGTATTTTTTTATAGTGATGGAAATCTGACAAATACAATGCTATTTCCTAATTGACTATCTCTGCCTTTGGTTTGTACACCTTTGATGAACCTGTGCTCAGTGAGACCATAACCAATGTTTAGAATCTGGGTCCCCTGCATTTAGACTCAGGTAACAAGGGTGCTACTTTGGATTTCTAGGGCAGTTTAAGGTTATCAGTTCAGCAATGTCATAGCATTCATAATGCCAAAAATAAAACTCGATGCCAGGCTTAACAGTTACTAGCTAGTCATTTGCTTAAGAAATGTAGCAATAGCTTGATCCTTTGAGGGGCAATGGGCTCTGCTATGTATGTGTCCCCCACAGTTCATGCGGTGAAGTCCTAACCCACAGTGGTGCTACTAGGAGGCAAGACCTCTGGGAGGTGATTAAATCATGAGGATGGAGCTCTCATGAATGAGATTAGTGCCCTTATTAAAAAAAAAAAAAAAAAAAGCCCTGAAGAATAGACTACTCCTTCTCTCCTTCTGCACTCAAGGACACAGTGAGAACACATGGTCTATGGGAAAGTGGGCCCTCACCAGACACCCTGGCGTCCCAGCCTCTGGAACTGTGAAGAATATATTTTTGTGTTTCTAAGCCACCTGGTCAATGATAATTTGTCATAGCAGTCCAAACGAATAGCCCAAAGTGCTCACCTTCCATCCAGTCTATTGCATCCTTGCTTTCCCTGAATGCAGAGCTAGCAATCACACCCAAAAGTGTGTGATTTTGCTAGTCCTTAACTGATGCTACCTCAATGCCATGCCCATGCACAGGGTTGCCATGAGGGTTAAGCAAATGAATGTATGTGATGTAGGAAGAATAGTGTTTGGCGCTGAGCAAGCCCATACAGGGGTTAGGTGCCATTGCACTTTCATGATTTCTTTTTATTTTATTTGCAACTAGATAACATCCTATAGAAAATTGGTGCTTTTCTGTATTAATTATCTGTGTTTAGAATTTACATAATCCATCTTATGCTCTGGTTTCTTTGAACCCCCTCCTAGTTCTGCCTTGACTCTATTTGAAGGTGTGTGTGTGTGTGTGTGTGTGTGTGTGTGTGTGTGTGTGTGTGTGTGTGTTGTGATGCTGGAGGTCAAGTACAGGGTCTCACAAGGGTTAGGGAAGCACTCTACCACTGAGCTACCTCCCCAACCCCCTACTCTCAGTTTTGATGCAAGAATATGGAACCCAGGACAGGGAAAGTCCTGATCAGACTGATCCCGGGATTACACACGGTTCTAACACCACCACAATATTGTCAGCTGACAACCAACTTGTTAAACAAGTTAAGATAACTTAGTATACTGGAGAGGGGTCATTTCAGTATTTACCCTGAAATAATATTAAACTAGTGAAAAAAAAAACCATAAATTGAATACTCATATCTTCTAATTCCCAAACACAGTCAGAGAACTGAAACCCCGTGCTTATCAGTCCAGAAATAGCAGCACTGAGGTGTTCTCTCTCAGAGCGGCAGAAGCTGCAAAGACTCAGACCAGACCAGGCAGGGAACAACTGGAATGTAACTAAAATAGCACACTGACTTCAGTTTCCAACCCTGTAGTGGTGCCTGTAGGCTGCTAGCAGTGTCCTACCCTAGGGATCTCCCACAGCACAGCAGACAACTCTACCCCTTCCAGACACAGAAGAGCCAGGCGTCTGGGGGAGGAGTGGCTGGAGGCCCCGTGAGAGGACAGGCCTGATGAGTAGGAGACTGAGGATGAAGACTGCAGAAGGAATCACTTGGTGAAAAGCTAATGCTGATACCTGGCGGCCAGGCCTGTAGGAGAAACACAAATAACACTGAGGGGGAAGGAGTGAGAGAATAAAAGGGAAGATGCAGGAGAAGAAAGGAGAGGGCTGGGAAGAGACCTGGAAGGGAAAGTGGGAAGGGAACAGAAGAGAGATTAGAGACCTGTGCCTTCTCCATTTCAAGAGAAATCAGGAAGACTGAAAGAGGGGCTGGAGAGTAGCTCAGTGGTAGAGTGATTGCCCAGCATCCAGGAGGCCCTTGGTTCAATTCCCAGCACTGGTGGGAGAGGCTTACTAAACTCTGGAAAGTTCTGACTATAGATTATTTATTAGTGAATAAAGGTTATAAATGCTAACTCTCTACCAAACACTACTCTATAGGCCAGGCACAGTGCTAGATGAGTCCTTTACTGTATTTACTTCTTCAAATACTTGGACAGGTTCCAGGATACCATGTCCTCTGCTCCAGAATACCACTATCTGTGGATGTTCAAGTCTCTTATATGAAATGGTATATTATTTGCATATAGCTTATGGAATCCTCCCACAAACTTTAAATTATCTCTAGATGACTTCTGATTCATAATGCTACTTAAATAGTCGTCATACTATATTTTTTATGGAATGATGATCAGAAAAAATAGCTGTACATGTTCAGTACAGGTGTATTTTTTTCCAGATATGGGAGGTTGGGGTGTGCCTCAGTGGTAGAGCACTTATCTAGCATGCATGAGGACTTATGTTCCATCCCTAGCACTGAAAAACAAACAAACAAAAAACAAAGATAAATAAATCTGCAGCCTTTTTCAAATTCATGGTTGATCCACGATTGGTTCATTCCCACAGATCTGAGGGGTAACCATGCTGTCCAGTGGTTCTTGGGTTTTATTTCCCTTCATGAGAAAGAAAAATGAGGCTCTCTGGAGAAGTAGCCAGCCCCTGTGCAACCAGCCAGGAGACAGCAAAAGCGGGAGTTCTAACCCAGAGCCCACACTCTTCATCAAACATACGGAGACTCTCCCTTCTCTGCAAGCTTACATCGAGGCAACCTCAAGATGCACTGGCCTTCAGGCTGGGTCTCAGCACTTCTCACCACACAGCTTTGCATACTGACTGGAGGAGAGGCAGAGGCAGCTTCCAACTGCTGTAGCTCCAAGGAAAATTCCCTGACTGCATTCACTGTCCACCCCACAGCCCTGACTTGTGGGTACATTTAAGTCTGGACTCTCTTTAGTACACATTCCACGAGGCTGTAACTGTAGACAGGGGAGCTATTTAGTGTTCCCTGACAGCTCTAGAAGAGCCTTCCTGGTGGCCTCTGAACATTTCTGCAGAAGATACCAGCACAGCTCAGCCTTGGCTCCCGAAAGCCAGCCAGCCTGCGCAGCTTGGTGATGGCCCTTCTTCCTTAAGTGCTTGTTTTTGAAATGATATCAACCCTTCTGATTTATAAATTCTCTGCAGTGAGCAAACTGCTTTTGGTTTCCTGCAAGCCAAACCAGAATGACGTAGTGCCACCCTGCAATGAAATGAATCACAACACAACTATGACTCACAGGAACAAGGTCCTCAGGCCAGAGGGGAACCTCAGGGAACCTTCTACTCCCTCCTCCTGCTGCAGGGTTATCCCCCATCCATGGTGGCTCCACAGAATCCAGTAGGTTCTGGGGAACACTCAGGACTCCCTCTGAAAAGGTCTTAAGTCACTATCACTGCTGTTCCCCAACCAATGGTGGGTCCTGAATGATGACAGGGTGGATGACTGGAACATGTGTGAGGCCTCCTCTGACCGCCCAAGGTTAGATCCGAGCTTTTCCCAATGGGGGACGAGTGGAAAATTCCTCCCTGGTGCCAAGCACACAAGCTCCTGTGTTCACTCAAGAGGGCTAAAAATAGAACTCGGTACTAACCACCCAGACTATCCTGGTGACACAGTCCAGAAATTGCAATGCTGAAGGAGCCTACTCCTCCAAAGTGACTGTTTACTCTAAGTCAGGCTTAACTGGAAATGGATTTTTGGGGAAAACTCATCCGTGCCCCAGCCAGCAGCTGCATCTTCTTAGTACCTCTCTCATTTAGTCATGGGACACTCTCCTTTGACTTAGCTCTCCATTCATGTCAGCATGGTCTGTCTATGTTATCTAAAGATGGAACCCAAGGTAAGCTAGTGCCATTAAACACTCAACTCCCCCCTCAACCTCTACCCCCAAACCTGCCACCACAGGGCGGCTTCAGTGGTGCCTACCCTTCTTTCTAGACATGGTTCCAATGGCAAGGAATTTTACAAACTCCTGGGGAATGCTGCCTTTCACCTCTCCTAGCCAGAGAAGCCTAGCAAAGCTTCCCACCTACTCATCATTTCATGAACTTCAAGCAACTGGATGTGTGGTCCAGCCCCAGGCAAGCCTGCCACACTCTGTTACTTCAACAAGCTTGGTCCATGGGAGTTTCTGCTCAGCTGCTGGAGTTGCCCTGTGAGCCCAGTGGTAATAGGATGTGAAAATGCCGCTCCCTGTTAGCATCAGCCATGAGAGTCAACTCTTGGGCCTCAGCCACCTAGGCCCCTCCTTGAATGAGAAGCCAACAGAACTGCCGTTTTATTGTTAGAAATGAATACTGTTTATGAGCTGTTTTCACTTCTATTTGGTCCAAAAACAAGAGATTTCTACAAAACAGCACATATTTGTTGAGGCCCTACTATGCACCAGGCAGGATATTTCTGCTTTCAAGGTGCTTATCTCAGAGAATCAGTCAGTGTACAAGCGATTACAAAACAATATCACTTAACTCAATGGGAAGATTTAAACTCAGGACCAGAGGATGAGTAGGCAGGGAGATATGCAGGACCCCCCCCCACCCAACCCCCAGGCATAGACCAGGAGAACCAGGGACACAAGATACCACCTGGGGCTTCCTGGCAGCTTCTATCACCCCACCAGATGGACTTTCTTATGTAGTTACTTTTTAACTTTTATTTTATGTTTTGCAGTGCTGGGGATTGATCCCAGGTCCTTGCATGTGTTAAGCAAGTACCCTACTACTGAGTTACAGCCCTTCCTTTTTTTGTTATTGTTTTATTTTGAGACAGGGTCTCACTAAATTGCCCAAGGTGGCCTTGAACTTGAGATGCAGACTCCACAGTTGCTGGGATTCCAACAGGTATGCTTCACCGTGCTTAGCCCTGGACCCTGGGCCCTTCCTGCAGGGATTCTTGGTTAGTTGCAAGGGAAACCAAGGAAAATTTCATAAGATTCACTGTAGTTCTAAGCATTTTTATTAGCCCTGTCTTCCTCATATATTTTAAAAGAATCATATATATGTTAATTATCTGTAAACGCAGAGATTCTCAGTTAATCTTTCTTATATTTTTAGGCTACTCTGAAATTGGTGATGAGGAAAAATCCAACTATGTAAGCCAGGCCATTTTTTCCCAATCAAAACAAAAAAGTTATATTAAGGGATTGAATAAGAAATGTATGAAATTCTGGTATTTGAGGCAATAGCCAGATCCTTTCTACAGGAATTTTTAAAAATTCACATACAACACACACACTAAATTGCAACAAGGTTAAGTGATCTTTCATTCTTCCCAGAAACTATATTATAGACAGGTGCAGTGGTGCATGTGTGTAATCCCAGGGCTTGAGAAGATGAGACCAGAGAGGAAGATGAGACAGGAGAACCATAGATTTGAGGCCAGCCTAAGGAACTTAGTGAAGTCCTCAGCAACTTATTGAGATCCTGTTTCAAAATAAAATAAGGCTGAAGAGTATATTGCTTTTCATCCAGGAATTCAGATTAGGGTTGAATTCAACACTGTAGAACTTTGTCTTCCTAAGGAAACATTTACTCTTGTATTTCCAAATGCACTAGCCACAAGATGACATAGCTAGAACATAGAAGTCTTCAGAGCTGTTTTCGCAGCACCTTCCTTTTGTGAATACCACATTCGTTGTTAATATTAATATTATGAAGATTGACCAGATTCATAATATAGGTCTGCAGAAAAACCCCTGGGAGGTAGATTGACCTTCTGTGTTTCATTTCAGTTATTATAGCTTTAAGGCAGCAGTGATACCATGTTTGAGTTAATCAATAACTATTCTTTCTTTCACATATAATTAACACTAAGGCCACTATGATTTTGATCTATTTTTCTACTCTGAAATGAAATTTAATATAAATCCATCAAAGGCGAAGCATCACACACATTTAATATTTTTCGATACATTATGTCTAATTGTGTGAAAAATAAGCCAAGACAAACTTTGTATTAAAAGAAATGAGAATGACTAAAGTTAAAAGTGTAATTCCAGCCATTGTGCTCATGCATGCTGGGAAAAGTCACTGGTTAAATGAAAACATCTAGTTTACCTAAAAGATTGAGCTGTAATAAAGAAAATCCATATCTGGATTACTAATGAGCAACTGGAAATGACAGAGACTAATGGGGCCAAGAAGAAGGAATGCTAATCCAAGGCAGCGATGCTGGGAAATTCTGGATCCCAGAGTAAGTGCCGAGAAAGGAAAAGGAGCCAGTACTATGATTTTTACTGTATTTATGTTGCACTTAAGAACTTTCTTGACCTTTTCTCCAGTCTATCTTCCTCTAATTACCTTCCCAAATGCATTACTGTCAGAGGACCCACACATATGGGAGGAACAGAGAGGTGGCTTCTCTCAACCTCTACTCCTACCAAGAAGTTAAAAAAAAAAAGGTTGATAAAATTAGCCTCTGATTATAATCAAAACTATAATCAAACCATATGAGTTTAGGTAAGAGATATGCAAGTTATCTCTAAGGGGACGGGGTAGTTCTTAACCCAGCAAGATTTGGCAACAAATTCAATCTATTAAGATCGTTTGAGAAAGAATGAGTGCATTACAAGGTTAGTTGGGCAGCAAAGGCAGCTTAGAGAAGACAGTCACTAAGGTGGGTAATAGTCACGTAGCCCTCTCAAGTGCATGTTAGATGGGCGGCAGTGACAGGTCATGGACTCATCAGGTGCCGAGGATACTGGGTTTTTTGTTTGTTTGGTACTAGGGATTGAACTCAGGGACATTCTACCTCTAAGCTACATCCCCAGCCCTATTTTACTTTTTTATTTTGAAACAGGGCCTTGCTAAGTTGCTGAGACTGGCCTTGACCCTGCAATCCTCCTGTCTCAGCCTCCCAAGTACTGGAATTATATATGTGTGCCACCACACGTGACTACACTGGGTTCTTAAATAACAATTTGTGCCTCAGATTCTATCGGCATCAGAGCTTCCAAAGCTAGACTTTTGACTCTAAAAAGAACTATCAGGCTTGTTGTCATTCCTTGGCTTGTCGGATATATTTCTGATTGTTAAAAACCAGGCTGGTATTCTAGTTTATACAGGTAGTTTCCTTCTCATAGTGCCCAGCCTTCCTAAAATTGATCCCTATGGAAGGTTAAGGATAAGGAGCCTTTGCACCTGTAGGGCTCTTGGCTTCATCCTGGACCACGTTGAGTCTACAGGTGAATGGGTCCTTTGGGATCCATCAGGGTGTCCTGATGGGCTGCCTGGGTCATGCCTTTACTCTCAAAATACCTGTAGATGAATCTTTCTATAGATTGCATGTCTGCTTGAAAACCCAAGATAAATACTTACTTTTATGTTAACTCAAGTTAAAAATCCAAGTCTGGCTTTCAGAAAATCCCTCAGGGTCCTTATGTGCGGTATCTCCCACTATGTTGAACATGAGGTCCCCCACTCATATTTCATCAAATTGGGTAAAAACACTTTCCCAAATGCACTCCTTGCTTGGAATTGCCTGTCTTCTCTCTTCAACTTAATAAAATTCTACCTCGTTCTTCAAAGTGTAATTCACCTTCCAGCTTTTCCAAGAAACTTTGCCTATGGCTCTAGTCATTCTTTTCCTTTCATTAAATATCAGGAACAGGTGTGGTCAGTACCACATAACTTTCATTTAATTACTACACTCCAGTTTTAAACCAATGTTTAATTAACTGCCTTAAATGTATTTACTGTTTCCTACTCAACTTACACTTTCTCTGGAAAAGGTGAAGTACCATCAAAACAGTAACTAGCCGTGCATTTGAAGAACTTCTTAATAACCCAGAGTAAACCAGCAATAAACATTGCTTATTGGGTAGGTTTTTGTAAGTTAAAAGTATATAAACACAAATAGATTTTAAGAATCATTTGTTCACTTAACAAAACAATTTGATTTTATACTCTAGGCAAGATTCTATAGTTTGTCTTAATAAACTAATGCTAAAGAAGGATCTTCAGATTCCTATTTCTTGACCGCATCTCTGAAACTGATTACTTAAAAATATCTTTAATTATTTCACTATATTTTTCAAAACATCTTCAGGTGTACTATGATAAAACTTAAAAGTTGTTTATAATTTCTCAAAAATAAAGTTTTCTATTTTGTACCTATGCAAAGTGCTAAGGAAATGTTTTACCTTTTTAAGGGTAATTAAGTTGGGCTGAAGTAATCAGAAAAACCTTATCAACAACTTATCAGACCACTTTCAAAGTATGCGGATGCTGGGGTAGTCAGAGTCCATGAAGACGCCAAAGGGGTTTATTATGAGATTCACAGGAGTATTGAGTTCTGAAGTTGGAGGTGGCAGTGGAATCTCATACAATTCCTGCTAGGCAATGCCTGTTCCAATTGGTAATTATCAAGTAAATAAATAATTCTCGCAGACTACTTGTGAAGTTATCCTGAAAAGTAAGCAGCTAAACAAAACAATGCCACCTTCTATTTTCAAAAGGAAAGTCCTCAATTCCTTAAAAAAGTACCCTGAATATATACCTATAAAAGCTCAAATGGGAATACCACTCTGAAATATTGCAAAGAAAAATAAATATGAACATAATGGAAAAGTGTGAACGTAATGGAAAATAAGTTAATAAGTGCAGTGTAAGTTTTTAAGTTTTCATCCATAAAGAATAATTTGTATTAAGTCTGAAATTTCAAAGCTAAAACCCTGGAAAGCCACTAAGGAGGTAAAATAACACTGAATTCATTTCCAAAAACGTTGAATTCAAGAATGATACAGGGAACAGACTCACTTTAAAATATATTTTCTCAAACAGAAAGTTCTATGTATGATTGTCCCTATTCCTAAAATGTTTGCATCAGGGTTTAGGAATATAAACTTTATAATATTGTTGAACATGTGGCACATCTTTTTCTTTTTATCATAATAACTATTATAAATCTTCCTTCAACTCCTTTTTGTGACTACTTCTCTTAAAAAGGGGGCTTAATGCCTATAATTTCAGTTCTTGGGATGCTGAGACAGGAGGATCGCAGGTTGTATCAGCAAGACTCTGTTTTAAAATAAGGAAATAGTGCTGGGGGTGTAGTTGGAAGTAGACTGTCCCTGGGTTCAATTCCCAGCACTACAAAAAGGAGTAGGGGTTGTTTAAGCACTTCAGTGTTGGATTTGCAGATGACCAATTGCAAATATTTTTATATTTGTTTGTTAAAAGCACATAATGTATATATAAATATTTTAGTTCATGCGAAGGATAGCAAAAACCAAACCCATTGAAATAGTGATTTCTACCGGAACAAAAGTACTAAGTGACTTCTAAGATAGCATTTTAATTTTCCAAAGCAGAGTGTAAGCCTACTTCAGGTCAAAGTTCATGAGCAGAACTGATAAGTAAGATGTTCCCCAGTGACTGCCTTGTAATGAGTTTTAAATTAAGCCATATATTTTCCTTCACCTGGTCACATACTATACCTCAAGCTATCTAATAGCTGATGCCCACATGGGCAGAAAGGAGGCAATTTCAACCTCTGTGAAATCCCATTTCATGCATGTTTGAGAAATTTGAATGTGCATGATAATAAGATATATCGCAGAGACAAGAGCTCTTGCCAAGAGTTACCTATTGATGAAATTAAAAGTGTACCCTAATCCCCCTCAAGCTCACAGAGCAGCCAGTGTCAAATGCAAAGAAAGCCTTTGTGTTGGAACTGCCACACACTTCTCACGAAGTCTCTATTTTCCGTTCCCTGGCTGTGAATCTTCTTCTAGTGCATACTTGAGCTCACCCTCAGACTTGCTACCTGCTCTAGTTTCCATCTACGTGCTATTCACCCACCACTGATGCAAGTAGGAGGGAAGAATTTACCCGCGTGTGCTTTCTTTTCCACAGTTAGGATATACATTACATGGATAGCTGCTTTTTTTTTTTTTTTTTAATAGAATGGTAAATTTTCCAAGTTGCAGCGTGGAGAAGAATAACATGCCTAGCTAATTCCCATTCCCCACCGGAAGTCTCAGGTTTCACAGGTACATTAAAATGCATTAAGAATATTCTGAGAATTTCTTGTCAGTTTGCATTTCAAGATGCCCCTACTATCTCGAGAAAATGCAACAGTTCCCTGGGAGCCCGCAGGAATACAGAATTATGTAAGGCACTGCAGAGTAGTGAGACCACTCACGATTCAGCTCACTGGAACGAGTGAAGGGAGGTTCCTGGGCACCAACAAAGCGCGCACGCCTCGCATGCTAGGGGACGGGGACAGCGGCGGCTGGCAGAGGAGGGGGAGAAGAGAGAGAGGGAAGGCAAAGTACCGTCTTGTCCAGGCACTGAAGGCAGTTATAAGGCTTGCAGCAGCAATGGCCCATCCCGCAGACCGGCTGGCAAGGGGACCTCCCGCCTTCAACGAGTCAGCGGTGATTCCTAAGCCGAGGCACCGGCACACGCGACAGGGGCGCGCCGCGGGGAGCTGTCACAACTTCCATGTGGTCCCCTCGGCTACCTTATTTCTCCTAATAACTTCAGGCATCCAGGAGCCAGAGAGCACTGAAAGGGGAGGAAGAGGAGGAAGGCGGAAGGCGGAGCGGCAGCCTTGGGATCCTGCTTGGGGGGTTGGGGGGAGCTGGCGGGCGCGAGGCAGGGAGGCGACTGGCAGCGGGGAGGGTCACTTTGCCCCAGGAATCCTCAGAGTGAGGCAAATCAATAGTCGCATAACAACAGAGCATTCGCCAATGCCCTCTCCGGATGAGGCCGGCCAGCCTGCTCTCCGCCGCCGCCAGCAGCCGCTCCCAGCCTCCCCGTGCGCTGCGCCTCTGCACCACGCAGCCGCGCCTGGAGAGGACGCGGGCGCACACAAAGGCGAGCCCGGCTCGCGGGGACCCCAGCCTGAGGACAGCCAGGGGCGGCCTCTGCTCCAACCCCCGGCTTTCCCTAAGAAGTAAACATATTTACAAATGTGATAGATCAGGCCTCCCCTCCTGTGGAACCTCGGTTAGAGCAATTGTCACCAACGGGGACCACTCTTCAAATCTGCATGCCATAAACAATTTTGTGGCTTTATTTGATGAAATCTTTACATTTGAAATACGATTTTGAAATGTAATTGTGAAATTGCTTGCCTAGTCTGACATACACAGGCCATTCCAGTGGCTTAAGTCATTAAAATGAGAGTTTGGCGCAAAATATTTCTCCAAAGCACATTGGCATAAAAGCCATAGAGGACTTTGATCTTTTTAGACAGTTTGTAATTTTTCAAACAGCTTAAAATTAAAATGGGAAGAGGGGCAGGGAGCAACGGTTTTCTTTAGAAAACCCTTGGTATTTAAAAATACATTTATGTAGCTGGGTGTGGTGCTGCATGCCTGTCATCTCTGTACTTGGAAGCCTGAAGCAGGAGGATGGCAGGTTCAAGACCAGTGTCAACAATGAGTGAGACCTCTTTCCAAAGCAAAAAAATAGGGCTGGGGGTGTAGCTTGGAGGTAGAATGCCCCTGGGTTCAACTCCTAGTAAGTAACACACACACACACACACACACACACACACACACACACACACCACACTTATGTAACTCCAAAAGTAAAAGATGTAAATATTTACAAGGTTCACTTTAAATGTCTTGATACATCAGAGGAGAAATCCTGAAATTTATCATTAGCTGAAGTACACAATTGTGTTTTTGGCCACTAAATTTGCCTAAAGCTAAAATAAATGGTAGATGTTGAAATTAGGTGATTTTACTAACTTAACTGAGATTTTCTTTCTCTCTCCCTTCCTTCCTTTCTTTTATTGTTTGTTTTGTGGCAATGAGGGTTGAACCTAGGGGGCTATACCCCCAGCTCTTTTTATTTTTTTTTTTTTATTTTGAAACAGGGTCACATTAAGTTGCAGAGCACCTCACTCACTGAGTTGCTGAGGCTAGCTTCAAGCCTGCAAACCTCCTGTCTCAGCTTCCCAAGTACTGGGATTATAAGCACACCACCTTGCCAGCTTAATTGAGATTTTCTAAGCAGATTTTAATTAAGTAGTATAGGCTATGCAGATTTGCTTATAGACAGGACAAGAATATTTGGTGATCAAATATGAACAAAATGAAATATTTGCCCTAAATGTTAAAGAATGGTCAGGAATCTTTCTTTAAAGCTACTTTAGGAAGGCCATTTAGTTGTACTTTTCAAAATTTTAAATATCCTTATACATTAACCCCACATATTCCCTTCTGTCCTACAGTAGTACATAAATATGCGAGGGTGTGTGCATAAGAATATTCAATTCAGCATTGCTTGTAACAGCATAAAAATAGGAAATACCCTAAATTTCTGAAACCTTCCTACTATATGGAAAGGTGATATACTGTTGAGTAAGAAAGTAAACTTTTATATATATTTTAAAAAGTCAAAGTAAACATATAACATATACATCTGTGTATGTTTGGAATGAAGCTTTGGAAATACACCTGCTGTTCATGTAACAGCCCTTGCAGAAAAGGAAATTGGTGAGAGAGCTAATTTCTACCTTTTAGCCTCTTGTCAGCATGTTTTAGTTTTATTGTGTTAGGGACCACTCACTGCCTGGGCTCTGGGATGCTGGAGCCTTCACACTGGCTTATGCTCCTGAGAGGTGGGACTGAGCAGGCCTCTCAGTGTCTTGAACTTGAACTGGGCTAAAAGCTGTTCCTAGGATTTTTTAAACCTTGGGAGAAAACTTTGCGTTGCAAGAAGTGGCAGGTTGGTACATGGTATTTTTCGTGGCATTATTCACCATAGCTAAAAGGTACGAAACCACCCAAGTGTTCATTGATGGATGAATGGATAAGGAAAATGCAGTGAAATATTATTTAGCCTTAAAGAGATTTTTTTTTTAATGCTGGGGATCAAACACAGTGCCTTGTGCCTGCCACACATTTTATCTACATCCCCAGCCCCAAATGAAGGGAATTTGACACGTTACAACATGGATGAAGCTTGAAGATATTATGCTAGGTAAAACAAGCTAGATGCAAAAGGACACATGCTATATGATTCCATTTACATGAAGTTCCTAGAGTCAGCAAATTCAGAGACAGAAAGTAGTGGTTGTCATGCAGTGAAGGAGTGAAGGGTGGGAAGCGGTTATTGGATTTCAGTTTTAAAAGACGAAAAGAGTTCTGGAGACTGCACAACAATGTGAATGTACTCAACAATACTCAACTACATATTTAAAAATAGTTAAGATGCTAAATTTCTTCTCTCTCTCTCTCTCTCTCCCTCCCTCCTTCTTTTTCGTTCTGTGGTGCTAAGGATTGAACCCAAAGGCATTCTACCTCCAAGCCATGCCCCCAGCCCTATTTTGCTTTTTTATTTGGAAACAGGGTCTTGCTAAGTTGCTGAGGCTGGTCTCCAACCTGCAATCCTCCTTTCTCAGCTTCCCAAGTACTGGGATACTGGGATTACAGGTGTGTGCCACTACCCCTGGCAAGATGCTAATTTTTTTTTGTTTGTAATTTTAACACACACACACACACACACACATACACGTGAGTGCACACGTACACGTGGTGGCTTGAATTCACTTGGAGGCAAACAGTCCCTGCACAACAGGTATCCCTGAAGTCAAGATGGAGCATAGCCTCTATTTTGGAAGGAGTCAAAGGGGATGGGGAGGCTCCACAAGCTCAGTCTCTCCTCAGAGTGTGTAGAGAATGTTTCCAGCAGGCAACATTATCTTCCTGCAGATAGTTTGCCTCAGGAAATGTTCTTTGCAAATGAGAATTTATATTGCACCTCATTAGACATTTGCTGCATGTTCTTTGGAGATGTATGTCGCTCTTGTGAATGTAGTTGCCCACAGGAGAGGAGGGTGAGACTCCAGGTCTACAGAAAGGAGATCGGGGTCCAGCTTCTCTGCTTGTGCTCACAGGGCACTAAAGGGCATCGGGCAGGGATTTGCTCAGTCCATCCTGAAATTGCACACGTGGTATGATCTTGGTGGCACATTTAAGCCAGATCTCTAGAAATGTACCAATGTTCTAGAATTGTATCTTCTTTGTATAACAAACACACTCAGAGATAAATACAAACATTTATATTCCTGTTTCCAGTTTCAATAGTTAGCTTTTTTTATTGCTGTGAGCAAAATACCTGACAAGAACGACTTAGAGGAGGAATGGTTTATTTGGCTTATAGTTTCAGAGGTTAGTCCATGGTTAGCTGACTCAAGGCAGAAACACTATGGTGTAGGAAAGCTGCTAAGAGAAGCAGAAGGCAGAGAGTGAGAGGCAGGAAGGGATTAGGGATAGATAGAGTTCTGAAGGCCATGTGCCAGTGACCTACCTCCTCCAGCCATACCTTACCTGCCTACAGTTACCACCCAGTAAGTCCATAAATGATTTCCATCGTGGATTTATCCACAGATGAGGTTAGAGCCCTGACTCAGTGACTTCACTTCTGAATTTCTGCACTGCCAACACATAGGCTTTGCTGGGGAGACATTTCATATCCAAGTCATAATAAATGATCAAAATTTTGGCACACTAATTTCATCTATACCTTATTTACTTTTTTCATTCACCTATTACACAGATTTCACAATTTTTCCACTTTTTTTTTCTCTTGTCCTTTTTCCTTTTCTTTTTCACCCCTTTGCTAAAGTTTTTTTTTTTTTTTTTTTTTTTTTTGCAGTACTGGGGATTGAACCCAGGGACATTCTACCTCTGAGCTACACTCCCAGCCCTATTTTTTATTCTTTATTTTGAAACAGGGTCTCACTAAGTTGCAGAGGGCCTTAATAAGTAGCTGAGGTTGGCTGTGGACCTGTGATCCTCTTGTCTCAGCCTCCCAAGTACTGGTATTACAAGCATGTGCCACCACACCTGGCTATTGTTTAAGTATTTTATTTATTTAGCTATTGCTAAAATATTTTATTTTTTTGTGATACTGGGGATTGAACCCAGAGGCATTCTACCTTTGAGCTAGTCCCCAGCCCAATTTTATTTCTTATTTGGAATCAAGGTCTCACTAGGTTGATGAGAATCTCACTACTTGCTGAGGCTGTCCTTGAACCTGTGATCCTCCTGTCTCAGCCTCCCAAGTACTGGGATTACAGGCGTGCACCACCATACCTGGCTTGCTAAAGTGTTTTAAAGCAAAGTTCTACATATTTTGGTATACATTGTTAACAGTTGTGAATTTTTTCTATATAACCACAGTATAATGAAAACACTGAATAAAACTGACAATATATCTTTGGCATCTAATATCTAGCCTATTTTAAAATTTGGTTTCTAATGTGTGTGTGTGTGTGTGTGTGTGTGCGTGTGTGTGTGTGTGTGTGTGTGTGTGTGTAAGTTTGATATTGGGGATTGAGCCCAGGGGCACTCTACTTCTAAGCTACATCCCTAGCCCTTTTAATTAAATATTTTTTTTGATAAAGGGTTCCATTAAGTTGCTGAGGGTCTTGCTAAGTTGCTGAGACTGGCTTTGAACCTGCTATCCTCTTGTCTCAGCATCCCAAGTACTAGTATTATAGGTGTGCACCTCCATGCTCAACTTTTAATTTTTTTAAAATAGTTTGTTTAAATAGAGACCCAACTAGGCTTATGTATTATACTAGGTTTATATATTATACTAAGCCTCTGAGGTCTCTTACAGACAGCAATCCTTCCCTTCCCCCTTCCTTTCTCATGCCAGAGACTTGTTCAGAACTGGGCCAGCAGCTCCATAGAATGTCCCCCATGATGCATTTGCCTCTTTGCTTCCTTGTGGTGTAATTTCACTTAGTCCTGCATCCCTCCAGGTGAAATCCCCTTCTCAAGTCTGGGCTGTAGTCAAGTGTAATTTGGCAGGGGTGGCAGTTCCTCGGATGTCACGCTGTGGGCCGTGAGGAAGTCAGGAAGCACACAGTGTCTGATGTTTCATGGTAGTGAGCTATAATGACCCAGCAAGTGATAGTCTCATCACCACTGTGTTAGAGTTCCTCATCAGCCTTTCAGCTAGTGGTTTGATCTGTTAATAATTACTACCTGAGCTGATTATTTCATGGGGGAAGAAAGGCAACATAATGTTCTGATGGTTTATGTTTTGTAACATTTATTAGCCATAATTTTTAATGTAAAGAATAACTTTTGGGCCTTCCTTAAAAAGGAAGGGATTTTGCTTTTTAATGCTGGGATCAAACTCAGTGTCTTGTGTATGCCACACAGTGCTCTACATCCCAGCCCCTAAATGAAGGGAATTTGACTCATGTTACACCATGGGTGAACCTTGAAGATATTATGCTAAGTAAAACAAGCTAGATGAAAAAGTACACATGCTGTATGATTCCATTTATATGAGGTACCAAGAGTCAGCAAATTCACAGAACCAGAAAGTAGTGGTTGTCATGGAGTGGGTGTTACGAGCAGGGTGGTGCCAATACTATAATCCCAATACTTGGGAGGCTGAGACAGAAGGATCACAGGTTCATAGCCAGCCTTAGCAACTTAATGAGGCTCTCAGAAACTTAGTGAGAACTTGTTTAAAAATAAAATAGGGCTGGGTGTAGCTCAGCAGTAGAATATTTCTGGGTTCAATCCCCAGTACCAAAATAATAAAACAAAGCAAAACAAACAAAAAAAAATAGAAAGAAAGAATAACTTTGGGGGCTAGGGATGTAGCTCAGTGGTGGACTGCTTGCCTAGCATGTGCAAAGATTGTGTACTATTCCTATCACCACAAAATAACAACGACAACGACGACGACGATGATGATGATGATAACAACAACAACTTTTCTTCATCAAGTAGGGCTATTTCAATTCCTTGCAATGTAGTTAGTATAGGAAAGACAGGCTAAATGCTGCTTCTTTTCCTACTAAGTGCTAATTTTTTGAATCAACAGTGTTGCAATACTACCCTATGAGGTTGTCATTTGTTTTCTCTCATATTTTCAAAGCATCATTATGACTTAGGAAGTGATGTTCTTATTTTGATATACACAACCTGTACTAATCCTCTGTAGATGCTCAGTGAACCCCACCTGTAGTCCATGGGAACCCCATCTTATGGTCCCTCGTGTCATTTGACACAACTTGTCAGTCTGTCTCCCTTGCTTCCTGACACTAGAAGAGACCCCCGGCCTGCCCTGTGTATTCCTGCTACAGATCTGGATCCTGTCACCCTTTCCAGGGGCTCTGCTTCCTTCTAGCTAGGACTGGTAACTGGCTTCTTTACATAATGACTGATGTTTATTGTCTTTTGAGGTCCACTGGGAGAGAGTGAAATTCCCTTAGAGGACATGATCCTTCCCACAGGCAAACATCTTCTGAAGAAATCAAGATGGGGCTCTGGGCTGGGGTGGGAAGGAAACCATTCTTTCTTCTGGGGACTTTGGAAGCTGGGGCTTGGATTTCAGGTGGAGGAAAAAAATGCTCAATGAAACTCATTTTGAGAAAGATAAATTGCCTTCTCTAACATGGTGGCAAGGTAAGAACAGGAAGTGAGATAACCCTCTCAATTCTCAAGGGGCTGGGGGGGAGAGCTCAGTGCTAGAGTGTATGCCTAGCATATGTGAGGCCCTGGGTTCCATCCCCAGCACCAGAGACAAAACAAAGCAAAACAAAATCCTCCAGGGAGTCCCGAAAATGTTTGGATACCTGAAAAAAGACCATTATTTTTCAAGTAGAACAGGGATTTAGACTGTTGGGATTTGGCATAAAAGGAAACTGATCTCATAGGCTCCTGAACTCAGGGACATTTTGGCTCCCAATATTTTAAAAAGTTTGAAATGGTTTTTATTCCTGGCATGTTTCCTTGCATTCGAGTACAAACAATGTAGAAAAGTCATATGAAAGCCTAATGGTGTCTCTTATCAGAGAACACCTCATGAATACTCTGTGTTTTGGAGTAATAAATAATTGACAACATATTTCATGCAACTCTCACAAAAGTATGTGAAATAAACAATATGGTCACCTCCATTTTACGGAGGAGAAAACTGAGGCTTACAGATGGCGCAACTTGCACATGAAGGTTGCAAGAGGCAGAGTGGCGCTTTGAATTCTGGCTGCCTCTCAAGCTCATGCCCGAAGCTACCATGCTTTACTAACTGCTTTGCAATTTTTTTTTCTTTAAAAAAATTTTTATTGGTGCATTGTAATCACACATCGTAAGGAAGTTCAGAGTGATGGACATATACATGCACACAGCACCTGGTGTGCTTTGCAATTGTTGCACCTTCAGTCTCCAAGGCCTGCAGAACTATCAGAACTTACAGCCTAAGGGGGGATCAGAGTGTTTGAAATTCAAATTCAAACATACTCATGGAATCATAGTTTTATCATAGCTTGGAACAAGAGCTTCTATTCTAGTTTTTTTTTTTTTTTTTTTAAATACATTTACAAAGAAAGTACAAACAATATAAAAACTGACATAATAGAAACCACATGGATGTCAATGTTGAAGTGTTTAATTGTAGTATTTCTTTGTCTTCCTTAACCTTGAGAATTCCTTACCCATTCCTGACCCTCAATTGTCCTAGTCAGACTTCAGTCACTTCAGCTCAAACTTGGTTCAAACTCGAACCCCCTGGTTGGTACCACCTCATCTCCTCCCGGACCTCTCCTTGGCCCTCCCATTCGGGGTGACTTTTTTCTGTGATTTCAAGTCATTCTGCATTCCCTGGCACCATGACATCCTGCCTCATGTAATAATAAGGGTTCACACTTGTCTTCTGCCAAACATCACGCTTCCCTCACTGTGGCACACTAAGCTTCACCCCTCAGCACCAGCAATCTGCCTTGAGATGGGTCACAAGGAACACTTCCTGAAGTGATGGGGTTGGAACCCCAGAGGAGTCAAACCCAGTAAAGACGGCCGCTGGTCAGAGGTATTTGTTTTTTTTGTGCAGTTTATGGGCCTTGGTACCATATGCAGGAGATCAATGAGATTTACAAATATGTATTCCTGTGTCACTCTTTATTTCAAAAGAAAACCATGAAAAATGATCATGACAGTCTCTTACAGATTGTCATGGTAACCATCTGTTTATTTTGGTTCTGCCATCTACGCCCCTCTTTTTTCCATGCATCTAACACATGAGCTGGAGCTCTGGTAATGGATGTTTGCAAAGGGGATTGCCAGGAAAATATGCATAGCTTTTACCAACACTTCTAGAGATATTGATGAAGTGAGAATGGACTGGGCAGGAAAAAATAAAAACCAGAAATTTTAAACTGGAAGGAATTGGAGGTTACAATTATCTTCATGCAGACATAGATAGAGGCTTTGAAACAACTTTGATATAAGAACTTGGATTCAGAAAACTAAGACAGGAAACAGAAGAAACAAATGACTTATGTGCTTTTGTCCTCAGATATTCTTAGATACTTATCAAAGGAAAACTAAAAAAAAATCACTTTTAATAAGAGTCAAATGTTAAAGTTGTTATCCATGCAAGATAATCTTTTTTTCTAGTCTGTTAGTCTTTGATCGTACTTTTATTTTACTTTGTCTTATTTTAATTTTTAAGCCAGTAGCTAGCACAATTACAGGAGAGGTATTCTCCATAGGTTTCTAAATTATATGCAGAAGAGTCGGCTACTTTTTTTTTTTTTTTTTTTTTTTTTTGCCGTACTGGGGCTTGAACCTGGGGCATTCTACCTCCGAGGTAGACCCCTAGCCCCATTTTTTAAATTCTTTATTTTGAAACAGGGTCTCACTGAGTTGTGGAGGGCCTCACTAGCTAGTGGAGGCTGGCTTCGAACCCGGATCCTCCGGTCTCAGCCTCCCAAATGCTGGGATTACAAGCGTGTGCCACCACACCCGGCTAGTCGGCTACTCTTATAAGATAAATGAAATTTGAAATTATCTTTACTAGCTGGATAAACCGACTAGACAAGTTTGAACAATTGATGGGCAGAATAAAACACAGAGAAAGGAAGAAGTTGGCAAAGCCACAAAGTTCATTGGTCTATTTGACATTTATTAGATGAGAAGGATGATCCTAGAGAGCCTTAAGCTGATGGCTATTACAAAGAAGGAAAGGAAGAAAGAAAAAGAGCAATTACAACATAAATGTTTGGGTTTCAGTTTGAAATTCAGCTGGGTGACTTTGAGTAGTTCACTCACTCTCCAATTCTCAGTTTTCTTCTCTACAAAATGGAGATAAAATTATCTAACCATGTAAGGTTTCTGAAATTGGCTTTCTCATTTGATTAGATTTAAAGATGTGAATGATTCTATTTCTAGTAATAAAGAGAGCATTGAGAGTTCACAGATACTGTCTATAAAGATACACAAATTATTTACACTGGAGATTCTTATTCAATTAGAAGCAAGGAGCTTGGTGACCCTGAATGATACTCTCAAATAGTTTTTGGAAAATGAATGAATATGATGATGTTGCTGTCCACTCCTAATGTCACTAGAAAAAGTAGTGTAAGAAAGGATGAGCTCAGGAATTCACACTCGGTGCTCAAGAGCCTCTGTGTGTGCCTTGAAGGAGATGCTTATCTTCTATATCTGCAGGGCTGAAGTTGCTAAAGATTAAATGCACAATTTCATCCTGCCTTAGGTTGAATGGCAACACAAATTGAACTCCCAGACTTGCAGGGTGTCTACTCTTCTTTTTCCCCCTGAGGTACTAGGGATTGAAGCATGCTAGCTTACCACTAAGATACATTCCTCTCCCTCCCTCCCTCCCTCCCTCCCTCCCTTCCTTCCTTCCTTCCTTCCTTCCTTCCTTCCTTCTTCCCTCCCTGTCTCCCTCCCTCCCTCCCTCTCTTCCTTCCTTTTTTTCTTTCCTTCTTTTTCCCTCCCTTCCTTCCTTCCTTCCTTCCTTCCTTCCTTCCTTCCTTCCTTCCTTCCTTCCTTCTTCCCTCCCTGTCTCCCTCCCTCCCTCCCTCTCTTCCTTCCTTTTTTTCTTTCCTTCTTTTCCCCTCCCTCCCTTCCTTCCTTCCTTCCTTCCTTCCTTCCTTCCTTCCTTCCTTCCTTCCTTCCTTTCCTTCCTTCTTTCTGAGACAGGGTTTCACTAAGTTGTTCAAGGCTGGCCTTGAGTTTGGGGTTCTCTTGCCTCAGCCTTTTGAGTAGCTGGGATTACAGTATGTGCCACCACACCTGACTTGGATGTCTACTCTTAAAATGAGAGCATTGCTTGGGAAAGGATGGGGTCCTGTGAGTTTGGATGGGGACACGCAGGAAGACCCTAATGAAACTAGGGATACTGAGGCCCTAAATTTTAATGAGTTTGCACTGCCAAAGGAAGAGGCCTCCCTACCTCAAACAGAAGTGGATTCTCCAGCCTTGGATGAAGTGGCCTTCCTGCCTCCTGTGGCACCAGACTTCTCACCTCAGCTCTGAGGGGACAGGATTCTGCATGGCCTGAGGAAACTTTACTGGCCTTCCCTGAGGCAGATCTATGAAAGACACTGTTGACTCTCCTCAGGACCCACCTCCACCAACATTCTTTGCTTCTAGACCTATAATTAGACTCAAGTCCTAACAGGTTTCTAGTGGGAAAGTACAAAATGGGATCTATTACAAGGTTCATTACACTTTGAAAAAAGGACTTGATTTTTCTAATTTATACAGACAGTAATCCAAGGAGCTGTTTAGGAATGGAGCTTAGGGTATAGAGTAATGATGGACCTGACATAAAGTTGATCAGGCTGAGTTTATGGACATGAGCTCCTAAACAGAGATTTTGCATTTAATGTTGTAATTTGGGGAGTTAGAAAGGGCTCTAACACTTTGGTAGATTGGTTGGCTGAAACATGGAACAGAAGGTAGCCCGGAGTGAGCAATCTGGAAATGGTGGACACACTTTTATGTAGAGGAAAGGGTTCAAAGACTTGGAGAGATTGGGATGTTTGAGTGGATTTATTGCTTAAGGCTTATTCACCTGCACTGGGAGGGTCTAGAAAATGTACCTTTCATTGATATGTTGAGAAATAACTTTGTAAAGTGAGCCCCAGCATCTTTAAAGGGCTCTGTGATCACTCTTCTCTATATGCCAGACCTCACATTGGGAACTGCAGTTAATGGACTGGGAAATCTAAATGCAAAGAGAGTAACTCTATCTCGCGGTGGCAGGGGCCAAGTGGTGGCACTCAAGTGCTAATGGCAAGGTGGGTGTGCTTACTGTAGCAGACAGTAGAGTCAAAGCAGCAGTCAGAATAGTGTGAATTTTGCTGAGAGATAGTGTTGGCTAATTGACCATGATGTTCCTACAAGTGAAACTGGTGGTTACTGGCTTCGAAGATGGAAGAGGGCCATGAGCCCAGGAGTATTGGTGGTCTCTAGACACTGGTAAAAGCAAGAAAATTGATTTCTCTCTACATCTTTCCGAAATGAATGCAGCCTGCTGATACCTTGATTTTAGTTCAGTGAGATCTACTTTGGACTTCTGACCTCCAGAATAGATTTTAAAAAATGCGTTATTCAAAGGAATGTCATTCAGCCATATAAACAATGAAATCCCATCATTTACAGGAACATGGATGGAAGTGGAGGTCATTATGTTAAGTGAAATAAGCCAGACAACAGGAAGAATCACTTATTTGTGGAAACTAAGAGGTCAATCTTTATAGAAGAATGGACAGGCATAGTGGTCACTAAAAGATTGAGAAGGGCAGGGGAGAGAGGCCATGAAAAGAAGTTCAGTAAGGGGTGCCAAAGCACAGTGAAAGTGGAGGAGTTGGTTCCAGTAGGTAGGGTAAATATTGATTACAAAAATCTGTAATAAAATGACTAGAGAAGAGGAATGCAAAATTCCCAACATGTAAAAGTGATTAATGTTTGAGATGGAAATGCTTATTACCCTGATTTGACTATTGAACATTATATACAT
Source organism: Graphiurus murinus (assembly GCA_004027655.1). NCBI lineage: Eukaryota > Metazoa > Chordata > Mammalia > Rodentia > Gliridae > Graphiurus > Graphiurus murinus. Next base: position 41,197 of record PVLC010006504.1, read on the forward strand.
GTATTGAATTATCATAATGTACTCCATAACATTGTACACATACTATGTTTCAATGAATGAATAAATAAATTTGTGTTGTTTATCCTGCTAACTTTGCGATGATTTGTTATAGCAGCAAATAAAAATAAGCACAAAATACTAACACACTACTCTTCTGATAGAGGACTAATATCTAGGATATACAAAGAACTCAAGAAACTCACAGCTAAGAAAACAAATAACCCAATCAAAAAATGGGCAAAGGATCTAAATAGACACCTCACAAAAGAAGAAATACAAATGGCCAATAAATGTATGAGGAAATGTTCTATATCATTAGCAATCAGAGAGATGCAAATCAAAACTACCTTGAGATTTCACCTAACCCCAATCAGAATGGCAATCATAAAAAACATTAACAACAACAAATGCTGGCGAGGATGTGGAGAAGTGGGAACCCTAATACATTCATTGTTGGTGGGATTGAAAATTAATGCAAGAACTTTGGAAAACAATATGAAGGATCCTCAGACGAATGGGAATGAACCTACCATATGATCCAGCAATACCACTTCTGGGTATCTACCCAAAAGAATGGAAACCAAACTACCAGACCTCTGCATGTGTATCTATGTTTATAGCTGCACAATTCACAATTGCTAAACTATTGAAACAGCCAAGCTGTACATTGACAGATGAATGGATTACAAAACTATGGGATATGTACACAATGGAATTTTACTCAGCCATAAAGAAGAACAAAATCATGTTATTTGCAGGGAAATGGAGGGAACTGGAAAGTGAGATTAGTCACAAAAAGTAAAAAAGCATATGTTCTCCCTAATATGCGGATGCTAAGAAGAAAATGGGACATAAGAGGGACTCCAGATGAAAAAGGAGAAACCCTAGATAAGCAAAGAAGTTGAGTTAACTGAAGGTGATGGATGGGGCGGTGGGTGTGGGGGACACCCTAATGCACACGATGTACTTTCACAAATATATAAGTCACTCACTAAACTGAACATGAGAAGGAGGGAGGGTGAGGGAGTGGGGTGGGAATTGGGGAAGGGGTTAACTGAGAAATGTGTGCATGTATGCCTTTATCAGTTTGTACCTAACAAAGACTTATGACTATAATGCACCAGTTAATAAAAAAAAAAAGAACACCTTACTTTTGTATAATGAACCCATTCAAGACATACTCTATTAAAATAAAGTTTGTATTGGTTAAAAAAAAAAAAGAAAACTTCCTTATTCTTTTGTGTGTGTGTGTGTGTGTGTGTGTGTGTGTGTGTGTGTGTCTGTGTGTGTGTGTGTGTGTGTGTGTGTGTGTGTGGTTCTGGGGTCTCACTAAGCTGCAGAGGGCCTCACTAAATTGCTGAGGCTGGCTGTGAGCCTGTGATCCTCCTGTCTCAGCCTCCCAAGTCTGGGATTATAAGCATGTGCCACCGTGCCTGGCTCCTTATTCTTTTAATAAATTAAGTATGACCTAAGTTTCATACCTAAGACTGAAAAGACCACAAACATGTAGAAAAAAAGAAAACTACAGATCACTGTTTCTCATGAATACTGATACAAAAGGAATAAGTAACATCTTAGCAAACAGAGCCCAATACCACATACAGAAAAGAATACACCATACTTAATCCTACAGTCACTATTTTACTTAACAAGGAAATTCCAAAAGAATTTTCACTCAAATCAGGAACAAGGCAAAGATTCTTCCTCTCTTTACTACTATTCAATATTGGACTAGTAGTATTAACCAATGCAATTAGAAAAGAGAAATAAATTAGGGGCATAAGATTTTATAAAGAAGTAAAAAAAATGTCTATTTTTACTAGATGTAATAATATATTTTGAGAGCCCTGGAAAATGAGCAATGCTAAAACTGACTCAATCTATCCCATTTTATAATGGCAACAAAGATGAAATATATAGAAATAAACTTATCAAAAGTATGTAAAAATTGCATGAGGAAAACTTTAAATGAGTCTGGAAAGACATGTAAGTAGACTAAGACAAATGAAGAGCATTTCCTGTTCTTGGAGGTGTGGATGAGCATCATAAAGATGCTATTATTATTATTAGTGTGTAAGTTTAAGGGAATTGCCAGTAATCTTTGTTTTATGAATTAAACACACTGATACTAAACAAACATGGCTAAACAAACATGGCTAAACAAACATGCAAGAATATCGAGGAAAACACATACACACACACACACACACACACACAGAAGAAAATCAATCTCTGGGGTGGTGGTGGTGATTAGCTCTGTCAGGTATTAAGAATCCTGTAAAGTCTCTGTAATTAATACAGTGGTACTGGTGTATATATAGGTACACCCCAGTGGAATAGAACAGAAGCTCATACACAGATCTAAGGACTATGGAAATTTAATATCTGATAAAACTGGCATCTCAAATCATAGGACAAAGATAAACTTTTAATAGTAGTGCTGGGTTGCCATTTGGATAAAGATAAAATTAGATCTAAATCTTACACTGTATCAAAAATAAACTCCAAATGGCAGATCTAAATTTAAAAATAAAATCATCATGGGCATGGTGGCACACACTTGTAATCCCAGTAATTGGACGCTGAGACAGGAGGATCACAGGTTTGAGACCAGTGTATGGGTAATTTAGCAAAACCCTATTTCAAAAGTAAAAATAAAAAGTGCTGGGGATGTAGCTCAGAGCTAGAATAACCCTGTGTTGAGTCCCCAATATCACAAAAAATCAAAATCAAACCCAAACAAACAAAACCATACAAGTACTAAAATTTTAAAAGAGTGATTATCTCTTTAACACTAGTGTGGGAAAGACTTTTTTTTTTTTTTTTTTTTTTTTTTCGGTACTGGGGATTGAACTCAGGGGCATTCTACCTCTGAGCTATACCTCCAGCCCTATTTTTTATTCTTTATTTTGAAACAGGGTCTCACTAAATTTCAGAGTGCCTCACTAAGTAGCGGAGGCTGGCCTCGAACCCAGATCCTCCCGTCTCAGCCTCCCAAATGCTGGGATTACAAGCGTGCACTACCACGCCTGGCTTGGGAAAGACTTTTAAACTATGACTAAAAGTAACAGTATGCAATAAATAACTAATAGTATGACTATATGAGATGTTTATAAATTTGGAGGGTAAAAATTACCATACACATAGCCAAAAGCTAACTGACAAATGGGGAGAAAATCTGTGTAGCACATGTCACAGATTAAGAGCAAGTACCTCGGACATATAAAGAACTCTTTGATATTAGCCAAGGATAAAAATCCAACAAAAAATAGGAGATAAACAATTTTTTTTTTTTTTGCGGTACTGGGGATTGAACTCAGGGGCATTCTACCTCCGAGCTATACCCCCAACGCTATTTTTTATTCTTTATTTTGAAACCGAGTCTCACTAAGTTGCGGAGTGCCTCACTAGGTAGCTGAGGCTAGCCGCGAACCCGGATCCTCCGGTCTCAGCCTCCCGAATGCTGGGATTACAAGCATGCGCCACCACGCCCGGCTGGAGATAAACAATTTTAAAGAAATACAGAGATGGCCTTTAAACACATCAAAATTGTTCAAAGTTTCTCCTAATTAAAGAAATGCAAATTAAACAGCATTGAGATGCTATTTCTTACCAATCATTATAATAAAAACCCTGTTGGTTATGTTTCTTTTGAGAACCCTAATAATACCCTCTTGCTTTGTTCTTCTCTAATTTCTTATATCTTTACATACTTACATTTATTTATCCTTCTAAATCACTTTGTCCATGTTTTATGTACTACAGCAACTGTCTCAAATCTTGTTTCACAGCAGTGATGCCCAAAACACCAGTCTGACCATGTCCCTTCTCTATTAAACATCATCCAATAGTTCTCCAGGGTCACAGGATCAACAAAATTAAGGATGAGCTCCTTGGTTTTAGATTCAAAGCCATTATTCATCCCCTGCCTGCCTTCCTAGCCTCCTCTCCCGCCCTCTTAGAGCCTCAGGTGGGGTTTGAACCTAATTTTTGCCAAACTGAGGTCATATAATGGTAGACTCCACTCAGTACTAACATGTGAGTCATCAGATGCAGCATCAGCCCTCTTGGACCAGCTCTAGAGTTTACACCTGGGTTTTAAACAGGTGAGGAAGGTGAGTAGTGACACATGCCAGTAATCCCAATACTTGGGAGGCTGCGACAGGAGGATTGCAGGTTCCACACCAGCCTCAGCAACTTAACAAGACTCCCAGCAACCTACCAAGACCCTGTTTCTACCTTAGTGGAGTGAAGGAGGGGACCTAACTGAAGGAGCTGGGAGGAGGGAGGAAGACTTGAAGAGGGAAATACCTCTGAATGACAGGTGACTTGAAAATGGACATGATGTACATATACAAACTTATCAAAGCCACTCACCATGTTGAGCATGGGAAGATGTGGAGGGAGAGGGAGTGGGGTGGGAACTGGCAGAGGGCTTAACGAGTACTGTGTGCATGTAAGCCTCTATCACCCTGAACTTCATAAAGATGTATGATTACAATGCACCAAAAGAAAAAAAGACCCTGTTTCAGAATATCATAAAATAATAATGATAATAATAATAATAATAATAATAATAATAATAATAATAATAATAATAATAGCTCAGAGCTAGAATGCCCCTAATTTCAATCCATAGGCCTTATCCTTTTTCCTTCAGGTCTTAATCTCATGACAAAACAAAATAAATGAGACAAAAGTGCTACTCAGTTGCCAAAAGATAGGCTCAAAGTGTTTCATGCTAAACTTTTAGTAAACAGGGACTCCTAGTTTCCCTCTTCTCTTCCAGGAATCTCCCCATCACTCTGAATGACAGGTGACTTGAGATGTGCAGTAATACTCAGTTCATTTTTTAAAATTTTAGTTACAGTTATTAAGACTCTTGTTGTTCATCATTCCTATATTGATTGTGGAACTAAAATATTTCTGATCTTTCCATCAACATTGTCCCATAAATCTTCAATTGTTTTCCTGTGTTCAGGAAAATAACCCAGCATATATTCCATATAAGAGTAAAATTGCCAGGCATAGCGGTCCACACCTGTAATCCCAGCTACTCAGGAGGCTGAGGCAAGAGGATCAAAAGTTCAAGGCCAACCTGGGCAACTTAGTGAGACCCTGTCTCAAAATGAAACTAAAATAGGACTGAGGATGTAGCTCCATAGTAGAGTGCCCCTGGGTTCAATCCTCAGTACTGCAAATAAAAATAAAAATAAAAACCTCAAATTACTTGTTCTGCTACTGGGGAGCAAATTAATGTTTTGAGGAATATGTGACTAATTAATTTCATTTTAATAATCAGAACTTATAAATCATGTTAAATAGCTATGGCTTAAGCATTTTGATTTGCTTATTAATTAAATCGTGTTGCCAGAAACTGCACAAAAATTTTCAGCATTAAATCATATTGCAACCTGTCCCTGACTTCTTATTATCCAAATAAGAGGGCTTTTGCAAAATTTATAGGCATCACAATTTTTCATTTTATTTTATTTGTTTTTAATTTTTGGGTACTGAGGATTGAACCCAGAGGGGAATTCTACCTCCAAGCTATACCCCCTATTTATTTATACCCTATTTATTTATTTTGAAACAGAGTCTTGCTAAGTTGCTAAGGATGGCCTTGAACCTGTGATCCTCCTATTTCAGCTTCCCAATAAATAAGATTACAAGGTGTGTACCCCCACATCTGGCACAATTTTTAAATAAAAATATCAAGTTCATTGATTGTAATGGGAACTCAAATTACATAGCCCAGACCACTCCAAAAATTAGCTTCTGAAGTTCTGTATTTTAATCCTGCTGAATCTGAGTGACCTAAGAGCCCTTTTAGAAAAAGGGTATTTAGTAGTGAGAGAGCAGAATCAGGAAAGGAAAGAAAGTACAGAGAACATCTTTGAAAAAGTTTGATAAGAAGAGGAGTTTGTTTAAAAATGGAATGAGGTCTCTGGTGGGGAGAGTCGGGCGTGAACAGGAGGGAATGAGTCTGCAGTGGACCTGTGGTGCTTTGCTCAGACCCCTTCGCTGGCTGGTGTGCCCATCTCCACAGCTGTGACAGTTCACGCCTGTGATATCTCTAGAGAAGAAAGATTGTTGGCTGGGACAGGTCATCTTGCTCAGAGCTGCCTGTGAGGTAATATTCTCTGCAGCAGGGACCAGTTTTGACTAATGTTCTTTACCTCCGGACAGGTCATGAGCGCTCTGTAGGGTGGTTTATGCTCCAAGGACTCCTTGTGCATAAAGCCACAGCCAGACTTCACTGAGACCACGTCCTTGCTCAGCTCCTTCCCAGTTCTTGTCCTGTTCCCCTATCACCCTAAGCTTTTCCTGGAGAGCAGTCCTTCAACCCATCATATGCACCTGAACTGCTGTCTCAGCTCCACTCTAGGAGCCTGACCTAAGGCAGGTGGTCCCAGAGGAAGTTCTGGAAGAGACAGTAGGGATGGATTCTGGAGTAGGGTCATCCAGGGACTGGCACTGAGGGGCAGGAGCAGTAGGAGGAATGTGGGGTGCTACAGCATCATGGCAAAATGAAAAAAGATTCATGTGGAAAGAAAGACATGGGCTTGCATATTGTCTTTGGCATTTGGGAGGTATGAAGAGAAACAGGAATTTTAGAGACCAGGGAATTGAGTAGCTACTGCTGATCAGAATTGACTTGATTCTCATTCTCTCTCTCTCTCTCTCTCTCTCTCTCTCTCTCTCTCTCTCTCTCTCTCTCTCTCTCTCTCTCTCTCTTTTCTCCCTTACTGGTTTCCCTAGAGCACAATCCATCCAAAATTCATGTGCTTCTGATCCTTTCATTGAATCCTTCTAGGGACCCCAACCTCAGACAAGTGCATCAAAAGGATGAGCTGGCCACCGGTAAGGGAGGAAGGCTGCGCTTTATTTGATGGCCAAGAATTACAGGGATAAAAAAATCATAATTAAATATGCTTGACCTCAAGTATCCTAAGTGGATGCAGGTTCTGGGCAGGACCAATCTTAAAGTAACAGTGAGGCTGCCTTATAGTCGTAGGTGAGGACAGGCTCTTAGGGAGCTGAGCAAGCATGAAAACTTGTCCCACCCCCTAATCACTGGATTATCTCCCCAGAAGTGTCTGATTTGGGGAACTTCAGACATGTAGTGTACCTATTTGGAGAATCTATAATATAGGCTTCTGTATTATGTGACATAACATATAAGATATTAATATAGTATATTATACATATACATTTTTGGTGGTTCTGGGAGAGGAACTCAGGGCCTTGCACATGCTAAGCACATGCTCTACCAATGAAGTACGTCCCCAGCCAGGGAAAACTTTTTTGATGGGAAGCGCCACAGGTTCTCTGAGCTACAGTATACACAAAGAATGAGGCTGACTTAGATTCCCTCCTTGTATTTTGTGCAGGCACGATGGTGGCTACACAAGATATCTTTACTGAATTCCATTTTACGTAAAAAGTAGATCTGCATCAACCATTATCATAGACATAACTTGGATTCCTATTATTACTATTATATATATTCATATATAATATATATAATATAATAATATATAATAATATATAATAAAAATATATATTATATATAATTATATATATATATATATATATTTTGGACTGGGAATTGAACCCAGGGTCATTCTATCTCTGAGATACATCACCAGCCCTATTTTTTATTCTCTCTCTCTCTCTCTCTCTACATATATATATATATATATATATATATATATATTTAATTTATTTGTTTTTAATTGGTGCATTGTAATCATATATCGTTGTTAGGTACAAGCTAGTAAAGGCATACATGCACACATTTCTCATTTAACCCTTCTCCATTTCCCACCCCACTCCCTCCTCCTCCCTCCTTCTCAAGTTCAGTTTAGTGACTGACTTTGATGTGTTCCTGAAAGTAAATCATGCTCATTAGGGTGGTGCCCTCCCCCCATCATCTTTCATTAAATCAACTTCTTTGCTCACCTAAGGATTCTCCTTCTTCATCTGGAGTCCCTCTTATGTCCCATTTTCTCCCTAGCTTCCACATATTAGGGAGAGCATACGATTTTTTACTTTTTGTGACTAAACTGACTAATCTCACTTAACATAATGTTTTCCAGTTCCCTTCATTTCCCTGCAAATAACATGATTTTGTTCTTCCTTATGGCTGAGTAAAATTCCATTGTGTACATATCCCATAGTTTTTTAATCTATTCATTTGTTGATGGACATCTTGGCTGTTTCCATAGTTTGGCAATTGTGAATTGTGCAATGAACATAGATACACATGCATCAGTCTGATAGTTTGGTTTCCATTCTTTTGGGTAGATACTCAGAAGTAGTATTGCTGGGTCATATGGTAGGTTCATTCCCATTCATTTGAGGATCCTCCATATTGTTTTCCAAAGTGGTTGCAAGGTCTCTGGCCTGACTTCCAGGTCTTTGATCCACTTGAGTTGACTCTTGTGCAGGGTGAGAAAGTGGGGTTTATTTCCATTTTCCTGCATACAGTTAACCAGTTTTGTCAACACCATTTGTTAAAGAGGCTATCTTTTTTCCAGTGTATGTTTTTGACTCCTTTGTCAAAAATCAGTTGACTGTAAGCACGTGGGTCTGTTTCTGAATCTTCTATTCTGCTCCATTGGTTCTATGTGTCTGTTTTTGTGCCAATACTATGTTGGATTCCTAATATTATATGAACATAGGTTAAAAATTGTATGCACTTCATACAGTGCACCAATTTTTTTCATGCCATTAATTCATTTAACAAATATTATTAAATGCCTACTATGTGCCAGACACCAGACACTCTCATAGGCCATGTTAATAATGACTCTAGTTTTTTTTTTTTTTTTTTTTGCAGTACTGCATATTGAGCCTAGGGGCATTCTACCTCAGAGCTATACTCCCAGCCCTATTTTTTATTCTTTAGTTTAAAACAGAGTCTCGCTAAATTGTGGAGGGCCTCACTAAGTAGCTGAGGCTGGCCATGAACCTGCCGTCCTCCTGTCTCAGCCTCCCAAGTACTGGGATTACAAGTGTGTGCCACCACACCTGACTATAGAATTTTTTTTTCAACATATCATTCTCCATTCAGATTTAAATGCCAGAAAATTGAAAATCCCCGGAGTTATTTCGTATTGGTGATAGGTTCAGTGTGTGGGTGCTTTTGGATGTCTCGGGAGGTGTCACTCTTTCCCTCTTTGGTTATAAGCTTCCAGATGAAGCAGGCCATGTTACTATTTCCTTAAAGAAGTCTTTTCATCCTGGCTGGCACTGTTCTGCTCCCCGTGGGCATCCTATAAATGCTGGTGACTGAGCGACATCCTAGCCTCAGCTGAGCACAGCCATACAAAAATACAAGTTTCTTGGTGTCCAAACAACTGCAATTTGTTTCACGAAGCTTGCAAAGCAAGACCCTGAAACTGTCTCTGTGGAGAAGTCCTAGCTGGGTATTATTTATTTCATTTCAAATCCATGCATGAAACCTTGACAAGGATATTTTTCTCCTTTTCTTGGTGTACTGATGATAAATTTTGCTGGGTACCAATTTCTTTTTAAAGACCAGAAAGACGTCGTATTTTGAAAGTCTGACATGACAATGTTCTCTGTATATAATGAATATATTGATGAATTCTGACAAAGAAGAGTGATGTTTTTATCTTCTTAAGACAGCCATTTGAGCAAAAGAAGTAGGGCCCCCCAAAGGGCTTATTGAATTGCAGTAGAGCATGGTCTAGTGGCCGGATTATAAATGGGGATTTCAGGCATTCTGATTAATAAGCCTGGCCCTGCCATGTGTAAAGGCTGTCAATTTGCTTACATGGCAAAACCTGGCTGTGGCTCTGCACATACCCTTCGAGTGAGGAGACCACCTTCGCCTTCTTAGCTGGCCTCTCCCCTGGATTTCTCATCTCAGTTAATAGTACCACCGTTCACTAAAATACACAGCAACAACCAGTGGTCGTTCACCTCAGCCCCCAAATCTCCCTCAGATTGCATCCACCAACACCACGCTCCATCTTCAAAATACAGTCTCCAATTAATGATGTGAGACTTAACAACTTTTTGACATTACAATGATGTGTATGTAATACACATACACTGAGTAGAAACTATACTTGTAATCTTGATTTGTAGCTTCTCTTGCACTATGCTACATAGGATCCAGTCTCATAATGCTGGGCAGTGACAGCAACCACAGCTCCCAGTCAGCTCCCAATCACAAGGGAAACCACCAGCACTCTACAGTATGCTGTGCTGTTGAGCTCTGGTGCTCAGTAGGTTAGGTTGATTAAATGCTGTTTTGGTTTACAATAGTTTCTAACTTTTTTTTTTTTTCAGCTAGGGACTGAAGCATTCCAGGCCAGTGCTCTACCACTGAGATACCCCCCCCACCCCCACAAGCCCAGTATTTTCAATGTATACAGGGTTTATCAGGACATAACCCCATTGTAAATGAGAGAGCATCTGTATATCCCAAGGCAATCTTTTACTGTCTCTTCAACCATCACCTGGTCCAAACCAGCAGGGTTATATCAGCAGTCTCCGAATTCACCTCCATTCAGTCTGGCCTCCCTACAATTAATTCTTCACAGAGCAGCCTCAGTGATCTTTTAAACATGGAAACCCAGTCATGCACCCTGTGGGATGAGACTGACTTAGATTCCCTCCTTGTATTTTGTGCAGGTATGATGGTGGCTATACAAAAAATCTTGCCTGAATTCCGTCTTATTTAAAAAGTAGATCTTCATCAACCACTACCATAGCCATAATCTTGATTACTATTTCTACATAAACATATATTACAAATTATATGACAGAGGTCATACAGTGCAGTGTGCTAATTCTTTTCATATCATTAATTCATTTAATAAGTATTATTGAGCAGGGCATGGTGGCACACACCTGTAATCCCAGCACTTGGGAGGCTGAGACAGGAGGATCACAGGTTCATGTCCAGCCTCAGCAACTTAGTGAGACCCTGTTTCAAAATAAAAAATAAAATAGGGCTGGTGGTGGAACACCCCTGGGTTCAATCCCCAGTACCACAAAAACAGAAAAATAACAACAACAGAAAAACAAATGTTATTGAATGCTTGTCATATGGGCCACGCATTATTCTAGGCCAAATTAACAGCAACTCTAGGATAGTTTCTCAACACATTATTCACCATTCAGATTTAAATGCCAGAAAATTGAAAAATATATTCCAGGAGTTACTCTGTATAGATGACATGTGCATTATGTCTTCTCCACTGGTCATGAGAACAAGAACTCTGCACTGGTGTGAGCCTTACATCTCCAGAGTCTACAATGGTGTCTGGAACATAGGAGGTGTGCAAGAATGTTTGTTGAATGAATACATATCATGAAAAGAATTGGAGGTTGAAAATATCTTATTCAAAATGCTTGGAAGCAGAAATATTTCAGATTTTGGCTTTTTTTCATATTTTGGAATTTTTACACACACATAATAAGATCTCTTGGGAATACAACTTAAATCTAAACATGAAATTCATCTGTTTCATATACATCTTACACACATATACACATAGCCTAAAGGTAAATTTTTTTTTTTTTTTTTTTTTTTTTTTTTTTTTTTTTTTTTTTTTTTTTTTTTTTTTTTTTTTTTTTTTTTTTTTTTTTTTTTTTTGCGGTACCGGGGATTGAACTCAGGGGCATTCTACCTCTGAGCTACACCCCCAGCCCTATTTTTTGTTCTTTATTTTGAAACCGAGTCTCACTAAGTTGCGGAGTGCCTCACTAAGTAACTGAGGCTGGCCGCGAACCCGGATCCTCTGGTCTCAGCCTCCCGAATGCTGGGATTACAAGCGTGCGCCACCACGCCCGGCTCCTAAAGGTAAATTTATTTAATAATTTTTGTGCTCCTCTTTCTTCTTTCTTTCAGAACTGAAGATTAAACCTAAGGTGTTCTACCTACAGGCTACATTCCCAGCCCTGTTTTTAATTTTTTTTTATTTTGATCTGGGCGTGGTGGCTCATGCTTGTAATCCCAGTACTTGGGAGCCTGAGACAGGAGGATTGCAGGTACAAAGCCAGCTTCGGCCTTAGTGAGGCCCTCTGTAATTTAGTGAGACCCTGTTTCAAAATAAAGAATAAAAAAATAGGGCTGGGGGTGTACCTCGTAGGTAGAATGCCCCTGAGTTCAATCCCCAGCACCACACACAAATTTTTTTTTTTAATTTTGAAACAGTGTCTCCTAAGTTGCTGAGGCTGGCCTTGAGCCTGTGATCCTTCTGTCTCAGTTCCCCCAGTACTAGCATTACAGGTGTGCACCACTATGCTCAGCAGCACCTGTGTTTGACTGACTGGTCACATGAGCTCAGATGTGAAATGTTCCACTTGCAGTATCATGCTGGTGCTCAAACTGTTGTAGATTTTGGATTTTCAGATTAGAGATGCTCAGCTTGTATTACAGAGTGTTATACAATTTGTAATATACATTAAAAATGTAATAGTAGAGCCAGGCATGGTGGCGCACACCTGTAATCCCAGTACTTGGGAGGCTGAGAGAGGAGGATCATAGGTTCGAGGACAGCTTCAACAAGTAGTGAGATTCTCATCAACCTAGGAAACCCTGTTTCAAAAATAAAAATAGGGATGGAGGTGTAGCTCAGAGGTAGAATGCCTCTGAGTTCAATAGCCAGTAAAAATAATAATAAAAAATAATGTAATAGTATAACCAGGCATAGTGGCACATGCCTGTAACCCTCATACTTGAGAGGTTAAGAAGGAGGATCACAGGTTTAAAGCTAGCCTCAGCAACTTAGCAAGGCCCTCAGCAACTTAGCAAGGCTCTCAGCAACATATTAAGACCTGTTTCCAAATAAAAAACAAAATAGAACTGGGGGCATAGCTCAGAGGTAGAATGACCCTGGGTTCAATTCCCACCACCACACACATACACATACACATACACACATATGTGTGTGTGCATACACACACACACACATGTAATAGTAGGAATGATGTGACTAGCACAGTGATTGGTATAGATTCACATTTTGTGTGTGTGTGTGTGTGTGTGTGTGTGTGTATGTGTGTGATACTGAGGATTGAACCTGGGGAGAGGGATTCTACCTCTGAGATTCACCACCAACCCTGTTTTATTTTGAAACAGGGTCTTGCTAGGTTGATGAGAGTCTCACTACTTGCTGAGGTTGTCCTCGAACCTGTGATCCTCCTGTCTCAATTTCCCAAGTAGTAGGATTAAAAATATGCACCACCACTCCTAGCTGTAGATTCACATTTTTAATAAAATGAAATTCAAGGAGGATTTATTGTGTAGTTACTATGTGATCACCAAGGTACTGTACTTGCAGACAAAAATATTTAGAAAGATCTACTGAGTCTTGTCATTGTATAGATTCTACTTATTAGTTCTTTAAGTTAGTTTTTTTTATTGTGGTAAAATATACATGAAATAAAATTTACCCTTGTAACCATTGTGAGGTGTCCATCTAATAGGATTTTTACATTCATACTGCTGCAAAATCATCATCACCATCCACTTCTGGAACTTTTTTGTCATTCCAAATAAAAACTTCTCTCATTAAACAGCAACATCCTCTTTTCTCACCTTGCAGCCTGAAAGTCACCATTTTACTTCTGTCTCTACAAATTTTACTATGCTAGGTTTCTCTAATAGCTAGCTACTTATCAGTTGAAAAGCTAGGAGGAAAACGTCAAAAACATTGTTGTCTCAAAATTTATATAAGCATGGTGGTGCACCTATAATCCCAGTGACTCAAGAGACTGAGGCAGGAGGATGGCAAGTTGGGGCCAGCCTAGGCAACTTAGCTAGACTCTGCCTCAAAATAAAAAATAAAAAGGAATCGGGGTGTAGTTCAGTGGTAGAGCACCCTGGGTTCAATCTCCAGTACCCCCCCCCCCACACACACACACAAGCATACACACTCTCACATAGTAACTCTGCTCCTAAGCCCTACAAGGCCCCAAAGACATCTTTTCAGGTTTACTGCAAATGAAGCGTACAAATCTACCTTTCCTCTCACACATCAATTGAGAACTCATGAGCTAGTCAGAGCCCTCTCTTTTGCACTCCTACCCTACAAATAATTTGAGTCCCATGAATTCTTTCTCTTATTCCTTCTAATCATTTCTCTTTAATATATTAATATGTAATATATATATATATCTCATATCTGGTTAAGTAATCCCAAGCCAGGCTCCCTAAACACCTTTCCTAAGCTCCCACTGCAGACCCTCTGCCAGGTTCTGCTGGTTTTTGCTATCCACTCCTCTTTTAACTTACCTGCATACTCCTTGCCCCTCTTTTGCCCAGGGTACCATCTTCTCCTGCCCTGTTACTCTCACAGCCCCCAGCTGGTTGTCCTGAGTTCATTCCAGCCCCACTCTGTTCCTTTGGTCATTTGATACAAGAGGGATTATTTTGTTTTGGTTTGGTTTTGGGGATTGAACCTAGGGGTATTCTACCTCCGAGCTCCACCCCTAGCATCCCCCTTTAAAAAATTTTGTTTGGAAACAGGGTCTTGCTGGATTGCTGAGACTGTCCTCGAACCTGCAATTCTATCTCTGCCTCCCAAGTACTGGGCTGCCCTTCCTCTCTGTCCTCACCTGCTCCCCTCTCCAGTCCAGCCTGGTGGCCTCTTCCCACCCCTCTTGCTGATGATCTGACCAGGTTTTCTGCAATCACAGGGGCTCTTACATTTATATTTGCATTTATTACATTTATATTTGCAGTGCCTCTCCCTTTGGGGTACTGAACCCTTGTACCTTTCATCTACTGAACAAATCTGCAGTTCTTGGCTCAGCTATTGCTTCCTTGCAAGCAACTGCCACCTTCATCTCCTGTGAGAGGTCAGCTCTACCTTCTGCGTGATGTCACTACACAGGTGCCTCCCCATTGTACTGTTTTTTATACATATCTGTGAAGTTCTGATATTGCTAGTGTGTTAGTCCACCTCGTGCTGCTATAACAGAATACCTGAGACTGGGTAATTCATAATGAACCAAAATTTATTGGTTCATGGTTCTGGAGGCTGGGGAGTCCAAGGTTGGGTGGCAGGTGTGTGAGGACCTTCTTGCCATGTCATCCCATGGAGAGGCAAGAGATCCAACTTGCTGGAGGTTGCTTTATTAGCATCAAAACACCTCATTCATGAGGGTGGAGCTGTCATCACCTAAACACCTCTCATTAGGCCCCACCTCTCAACACTGTTGCATTGAATAATAGACTTCCAATGCATGCTTCTTGAGCAACGCGTTCAAACCTATAGCAACAGGTATCTAGAAAGTTCTATGTAAACTCAATGATGGCAGGAGTTGTTACCTTGCCCCCATAACTCCATCCCAATGCCCAGCATACTGCAGAGCACGCAATCTTCACTCAATAAATATGTGTGGAATGAATAAATGAAAACTTCAAGATTCCAGGCCCTTAATTCTTTAAACTCTTGAAGTGAAAGATCTACCAAGACACAAGTGGTAAGACTTATTAGCAAAAGGAGTCATCCTTGAGTCCTTAGTGTTTGGTGAGAGTGGCCCTATCAGGGTCCTAGAATCCATTCTTTTTTTTTTTTCTGTGGCACTGGGGATTGAACCCAGAGGTATTCTACCTTTGAGCTACACCCCCAGCCTGATTTTATTTCTTATTTGGAAACAGGGTCTTGCTAGGTTGAAGAGAGCCTCACTGCTTGCTGAGGCTGTCCTCGAACCTGTGATCCTCCTGTCTCAGTCTCCCAAATACTGGAATTACAGGCGTGCATCACCACACTCAGCTCTAGAATCCATTCTTAATATAGCTCTGACCTTTGTAAACCAAGTAGAAAGGAATGGTCATACATTTTCATTTCTAAAATCTCTGCTATTTAGGGCAGGTTGGTTGGAGTTACTCTTTTTAAAGGAATTATCAGGCAGTTGAACTTAGTTACTCAAGCTTAACACATGTATATATATACATATATATTCATAAATATGTATATATATTTCATATATATGAAAAACACAGAAAAACAAACTAATTAAAACTTGTCATCAAATACAAAGTGATAAAGACTCTTCTTGGCCAAGGTTTAGACAGGCTTCTCTGAGCCCTCTTTTCAATTAAGCCTTACCCTTGGGTCTTAACTTGAGCCTGGGAGTATGGAGCAAGAATTGTGCCCTCACCCTTGATATCTGATAACCCTAGCCTACCTTCTGCAAGAATCCTGTCAAATCCGTTTAGCAAGAATGCCCCTACCCCCGCTCTCTTCCCTTGGTTATTTTTCACCCGCTGACCCCCTTGCTCTGCTCATTGCCTGTAAATCCCCAGCTACTTTTGCTATAATTGGACTTGAGCCCTATCTCTCTCCCCTACTGTAAAAGTCTTGATGCTTATCAGAATAGCCCTGAATAGTTTTACTTATCATTTTAACAAGTGCCAGAATAATTTTTTTTTTCTTTAACAAAAGGAATGATTTTATCTGGTGAGGGTCTTACACCTTGACATGTACTTTCATTTGTTCTTTTGTTCACTCTGTCCATGTGATTCAAGATGAATTGTAAATGTATTCATTCAATTCATTTTTTCAAAGCATTCGGAGTCGGTGATTCCTCTGTCCTTCCCACATTCACAGAAGGCCCTCGTGCCACTATATGCTTCTTCATGAAATGTGCTCTATATACTGAAATGGGGCTCCCTGTTGGGGACAGAGTTCATCTTGCCCAGTGTGGGACAGTGCTGGGAAATGTTTGATAAGAAAGCTCAAACTGTGTGGTGGCTCATGCCTGTAATCCCAGTACCTGGGAGGCTGAGACAGGAGAATTGTAGGTTCACCAGCTTCAGCAATTTAGTGAGACTCTCAACTTAGCAAGACCCTGTTTCAAAATAAAAAATAAAATAGGACTGGGGGTGTAGCTCAGAGGTAGAATTCCCCTGGGTTCAGTTCCTAGTAACCCCTTACCCCCTTGAAAGATCAAATTAATCACATCTCTCTCCCAGGGGACGAGAGTCTTTCTCTTGGTAAACTCTGGTCGATGTGGACAGGATGGGGTTCCGGGTGCCAGTGGTTCTATCTCTGACGGCCTTGGCACACAGCTGCTCTGTGGTGCAGTTCATTGTCCCTAAGCCCCAGACAGCCAGAAGTGAGTGGAAAGTTCCAGCAACAGCAGACAGCATCTGCCTGTATTACAGACTTTAGTGATGGGGAATGCCCTGGATAGCTGCAAGGTGTGGATGGATGGGACAGGGGCTAAAGGACTTCTCTGTCCCCCCTTCCCCTCCTTCCTGGATAGTAGAAACAGATAAGTTAAGGAAAGGTCATGAAGGAAACAAATGGAACATTCTTGGCTATCCCTGCCATCTCTATTTCTGACCACCTCTCTGCCTGGACATTTAGGCCACAGGACATTGTATGGATCTGTGGGTGTGAAGATTCTAGCACCCAGGTTTGCCCTGAGCACCACTCCTCAGAGAGCAGGGGCAGGCCAACACAGCTGCTCTACAGGCTACAAGGAAAGCAGAACCAGACATGATCTTGTTGGGCCATATGGGACATGTGTTGGGCTAGCATTTCAGCAGCATCATCTGCTGTTTCTTACAAATGTTGGCACATTTCAGCATGCCTTATGATTCTCCTCATGTTGACAAGCTGTAGCCCGGAAGCCTGTGTTGGTCTTGGTACTTTGGTACTTGCTGGACCCTGGAGCCCAGCAGAGTCTCATCTGGCCCACCATGCACCCTGAGGAAATATGTCATCAATGGATAAATCTAACTGGGATTGGAATTAAAATTTGATCCCAACATTAGCGTTACAAACTGGTATGGCAGTCCTCCAAATTGTATTTTTAAAACCATAGTTATCTGGGTGTGGTAGTCCACACCTATAATCCCAGTTCTTGGGCGACTAAGACAGGAGGATCACAGGTTTGAGGCAGGTCTCATCTACTTAGTGAGACCCTCAGCAACTTATCAAGAGCCTGTTCCAAAATTAAAAAAGTTAAAATGGCTGGGGGTGTACCTCAGAGGTACAGTGCCCCTGGGTTCAATCCCCAGTACCTCCATACCCTCAAAAAAGGGAAAAGGAAAAATAAAAAGAAAACTACAGTCAGATATTTCTGAGTCACTAGCAACATCAGAGCAAGAGCTATGGTTTGCTTTCACCTAGAAATAACTGTTAAAGGTATGTGGCTTACATGAAGACAGGTGAGGAGCCTTTCTGGCTGGGGTCCAAGGCTGGGGTGGCTGTGTCTGAATAATCTCCAGGCTGACAGCCAAGGCTGTGTCCTGCAGAAGCATAGAATGTTGGCAGCACCTGTCCCCAGAGAGATTCTGGCACCTGTGCAGAGAGGTGTCCTGTATCCAAACTTTGTTAGGACCGATGACAGGTACAAATGGATAGAACTAGTAAAGGTCTTTATTTTACTTTCATTTTTTTGTGATGATGTGGCTCAAATCCAGGGCCTCATGCTAGGTAAGTGCTTTGCTGCTGAGCCACATCCCCAGCTCAGGCCTTTATTTTAATCCTCTAGCTTAAGGGGTCTAGACTGTGTTAACTGGCATAAGAATTCATGATATGGTTTGTACTGGACTCTTCTTATCATCGGTTTGATTGCCCTCGCTCTCTGTGTTAAAACAGCATCCAGAGTGTGAATGCACCTGGCAAGTTACGCATCTGAAGCTATTTTTTTTTCTGGACAGAATTTAGTGGGTCAGACCCAGAGTTACAAAAAACTGATATTTTTATTTTACCGAGTAGGAGGCAGAGATCATGATGATTATATCAGAAAGTATAGATAATATCAGAAGTCCAAAGGGCACAGGATTTTTCCTGAGCTTGGACAAGTAAATGGAAACCATCATTACTTTGTTTCATTATGAAAAAGTCTCTTCTGTCAGATAAGTAGGTGACTTTCTTGACTATATGTTTCCCTTATTTTCTACATCTCACAAAATATATGTACATGAAGGGAGTGTTTTATAAATACATGTGAAATTACTTTTTTTCTCCTTTGGGGATTTCACCTTGGTGCAATGAGAAAACATTCAGTAGCTTAAAAGCATTTTTCAATTGCAACTCCACTCCAGGTTTAATTATATATAATATAGGTCACCTTATTTCAAGTGGGCCCCAAAGTGGCTGTGCCTGAAATACTTTTATGTTCTGCAGGAAGCAGTTCCACTACTACAGAGAATGAGTTGGAGGTGAAAGGCAGATGTTTTAACCAGCCTGTGGGTGGTCTTCCAGGGCAGCAATACACAGAGGGAACTGGAAGATGCGGAGCCTCCAGGTTCCATGCCTCCTTGTCCAGCAGATTCGAAAGGAGAGCCCCTGTCTCAGCAGGGCTAAGAACCTGGGTGGGGGAGTCCCTCTTACGAGGCTCCCCTGGGAGCACCTGCTGATGGCATCTAAAACAACAGGGCTGATTCTGTCACCTGAAGGAGGGAGGAAGACAGCAGGCCTGAAGCGGCCGAAATGTAAAGCTGAAGTCCCAGGATGAGAAATTGTCCCCATATGGAATGGAGTGGTTTGGATAAGTGTCCCCAAAGGCCCATCTGTGGTACCCCACTTGTGGTACTATTGGGAGCGGTGGAAGTTTTAAGAGGTGGAGTCTAGTTGGAGGTCTTTTGGTCACCAGGGGCATGCTCTTGTGGCTGTGGATCTTCCTCTCTGTCTCTCTCTCTCTCCTTCCTTTCTGCCATCAGGTAAGCACCTTTGCTCCACCCACACTCCTGCCATGATGTTCTGCCTTGTCATAGCCCCCAAAGCAGTGGGTCAACCGAACCTTGGAAACCATGAACCAAAAGAAGCCTTTTCTCTTTTTAATTGATTTTCTCAGGTATTTTATTACAGCAATGGAGTGCTAACACAAAGAAACACTTTTTGTGTAAATCAAAAGAATTTTTCCTATGTAAACCAAAATTTGAGAAGAGTCATTTATTCATTCTCCTCTTAGCAGCACATCTCTGCCTTGCCTAACGAAGTTGCCCATTCCTCTTGCTGTAGGCCCTCCAGATGAGCTGTCTGTTAAGGTTTAAATGCAACCCCCAAAATTCATATGTTGGAAATTTAATCCATGTGCAACATTATTGGCAGGCAGAGGTCTAATGGTAGTGTTTAGGTCACAAGGGTCTCCTCTCATGAATGGATTAATGTTGCTATAATAAGGATTTGGGGAGTGGGCTCTCTCTTTACCCTTCTGCATTCTGCCATGTGATGACACAGCATGAAGACCTTTGCCAGAGACTGATGCCTTGATTTTCAGCTTCCCTCTAGGAGTATGAGAAATAAATACCTCTTTGTTATAAATTATTCAGCTTCAGGTATTCTGTTATAGTAGCACCAAACAGACCAAGACAGTCAAAATAGATATTATATTTTTTCCTTTTCATCTATGCTCTCACATCCATTTAAAAATATTGTTCTTACTAAAATGGTAGTTAGGCGCTATATTCCCTAAATCCCTGTGTGGTGTGAGGGATATTTGCATGTGCACACAACTTTTGTGTCACTTGAACATACATTAGCCATTTGCTATTATTGGTCTGTCCTTCAACAAGGTCAGAAGAAGTCAATGAAATAGAAAGCCAACACTTCAAAGAATATATATTTCATATTCAAATACATGTTTGCATGAAGCAACTAGACTCTGTGATCTAATATTATTTAATATACACACTGCAATATGCAACCATCTGCAACCTCACGGTCTCCCAATACAGAGTAGTATTTATTCTGACTTTTCTCTTGTTCATGATCTCTATTGCTATCTTTTCTGCCATCTCTCCCTGCCCCGCCAGATGTCTCTTATTTGAGCTTCACTTTCTCCAGGAAGCCTCTCTGCTTATTTTCAGTGTACCTCGATATTTGATAATTAATTGTATGCTCATTTATATTTTTCTATTGTGTCATGTGTTCATCTAATCTCACAAATGAGGCTAACTCCGTAAGGGAAAGCGATGTGTCTTCCATGCAGGAAGACTCTCATTGGACCCAGCCTATGAAGGCTCACAGCACATGCCCAGTCAGTTCTTAAAGTCAATGTCAGATAAAATGTGCTGGCTAATGGTTTTAAAAGTCCGGGTCCTATCTGGCCTACTTAACATCTCCACTCGTGGTCTCACAGTCACCTGCAACTCTGCAGTCTAAAAGTCTAATTCGCAAACTTCAGCAGATTCCAGTCTTCCTACCATTTCTAGATTAGTAGGTGGTGTCCCTGTTCACAAAGGTCCCTAGCAGAGATCTCAATTTCGTTGCTGGCATCCACCTTTTCTCTACCCCTACTTCAACATGTCACTACTCACTTATCTTCTACACATCTCTCCAACCACCTGTCAACCTCTCTCCATTTCTACATCCGCCACTGGTCCAGGCCTCATCACCCACCTCCACATAGATTATTGCCACAGGCCACTGTTGTTCTCCCTGCCCATCTGTTCTCCAAATGCTGGTTGGCTCAGATCACCCCCAACCCTGAGGCTCCCTTTTGCTTTTAGATGAGGACAGGAGTCTCCATCATTGCTTAGGCTCTGCAGGACCTGGCCTGTCAACCACCTCTCCATCCCAAAGCTCTCGTCTCCCCTGGTGTCCCTCCAACTCCTGCCATCTCCCCCCCCACCCCCAAGGCTTTTCACCTACAGACTCCCCACTCCAACCTGCTGGCAGTACTGCCTCTGGGCCATTTTCTCCATCTCAGTGCATACAGCACTTCCTGGGTGAAGCAATTGCTTCCCGACCTCCTAGACCAGGTCACACTCCCCAGTATCACTTTTACATTTACATTTGTGGTGACTCGATCAATTCCCCCACCAGCCTCCCTAGCTGCGTGTTTAAACTCCAGTGCTGAGCACAATTTCCAGCCTAGAGCAGGCACTCAGTGACTATGTTTGAATAACAGTCATCTTCTGGAGGGCAGGGTATTTCAAATCTTCCATGTCTATTATCTCAAGTCACCCTCACAATGGACTCATTTGATTGAAACAGAGAGCGGCTCTGTGCTCATGATCAGAGCCAAGACAGGCTTCTGACCCCAACTCTGTGCTTTCTCTACATTGTGTTTTCTCACTTTATTGTACTAAGCATTCTTTCAAATATAGACCAGGAGGCAATAGAATGTCATGATGTACACAGCTGCTACCATTACAGCTACGGCGCTTCTGATCCAACCCTGCTTCGATTGGCTTGCGTGTCCTTAAGCAAAGTAACTGATCTCTCTAAGCTAATGACAGTGCCCATGACAAGGTTAATGAGAGGATTAAACAGGACGATGTATGGTTAGCACCTATCTAAGTGCTTCCCATGGAGTCGGCATCTATAAACATTCACCAACAATAATGATGAATAAATAGTATATGAATGCCTCTTAGTTCCATTATCTGTAAGGAATTCTTACACTTTGGCACTTTGGCAGGCTCTCTCTCTCTCTCTCTCTCTCTCTCTCTCTCTCTCTCTCTCTCTCTCCTCATATTCCTTCTTCTTCTTTTCTTTCTTTCTTTTTTGTGGTCCTGGAGATTGAACCCAGGTGCATTCTACCTCCAAGCCACCCCACCCCCAGCCCTTTTTACTTTGAGACGGGTTCTGGCAGATTGTTTTCTATACTGTGGCCTTCTATGTGCTATAAGCATTGTGGGTTCTGATTACATAGAATCAAACCCTTTTTTGCTTCATTGGACTAGACAGTTGACTGTGGTGCTGTCTTCACTTGCTACAGTTGCAGAGGCTCCTCACTCTGCCTCAGCGGATTGCCCCAGTTTTCCTCCTGGCACTGAGCTTCCTCTCCCCTCCTCAGTACCAGCTTCTGCATCTGGGCAGAAGACCAGGTGTCTGTCCCTTTAGGACCCCAGATATAGATTACCAGCTGCAGAAAGGCTTCCAGCCAGCTGCAGATTCTAATTTGGGTCATTCCACTGCCTACTTCCTTTGCTATAGCACACTTCTAAAATCAGTGTAGGTTTTCCTAGAAGGACATGCAGAAGTGGACAGTCTCAGCTCTCCTCCAGCACAGGAGCTGCGTGAACTGTATCATTTCTTCTTCACCGTGAAAAGCAGAGCATCATGAATCTATTTCTGCCAGTTGTGTTCCTTTTTCTAGCATGACAATTTAACCCATTAGAAATAGAGCAGGGCATGGTGGTGCCCGCCTGCAATTCCAGTACTTGGCAGGCTGAGATAGGAGGACTGCAGATTTGAGGTCAGCCTCAACAACTTAGTGAGACCTTATTTCAAAATAAAAAATGAAAATGGTTGGGGTGGGTGGTATATTGGAGGTAGAAAGCCCCTGGGTTCAATACCCAGTACAAAAACAAACAAGAAAGAAAGGAAGGAAGGAAGGAAGGAAGGAAGGAAGGAAGGAAGGAAGGAAGGAAGGAAGGAAGGAAGGAAGGAAGGAAAGAAAATACAAGTCAATGATGAGAGGATTGCACATTGCAACTCATTGTCTCAGCCAGATCAACCCTCAAAGGAAGGCATAGGGGTGGAAGGATCCCCCTCTTCAGAGGGGCTCCCCACATGAAGGAATTTTTGGCAAAGACGAAGTGAGTGTTACCATTTTGGTCACAACCCCAACTCACTGGCATCCCAGCAAGGTCACTGTCCAAAACTATCCTCTGGCATGGCTACGAGTCCTAACCGTCCCACATCAGGGCCACGTTGGCCATTCTGATGGCAGCAGTCCTGAAGTGGGAGGCTGCCTCTCCAGAGTCCTCACCTCCCTGCCTTGGGGAAGGGGGGCCCTGAGAGCTGAAGCACCTTGCCACTCCTCCTTGTGAGAGGGCGGGAATGGAAGGCAAGAGCACAGGGGAGAGCCAGCGGGCCTCTGATCCTGCTGCTGCTGCTCAGCTGTGCAGCCTGTGCTACATCAGCCTCTGAGTTCCTGTCTCCCATCTAGAAGAGCATCTCCAGTACTGGCTTGTGTTCACAGCTCTGGGGCCTCTGGAGGCTAAAGCACACAGTTGGCTTTCCATATTGGTGCACTCTACAGACACAGATTCAATCAGCTGCGGATTGCAATTATTAAAATAAACCAAACACAACAAAAAAAACCTGCATCTGCACTGAACATTATAGGGTTTTTTTCTTGTCATTATTCCTACACATCCTTTACATTTTATTACATATTGTAGGAATCTAGAAATGATTTACAGCATATAGTAGGATGTACATAGGTTCTATGCAGATACTTTGACAGTGCATAAAGGAACTTGACCTTCTGTGCATTTGAGGATCCTGGGGAGGGTGGAAGGGGTCCTGGAATCAGTTCTCAAAGAATACTGAGGGATGCTGGGCATGGTGGCACACACCTATAATCCCAGTTCTTCGGAGGCTGAGATAGGAGGATTGCAGGTTAGAGGCCATCCTTAGCAACTTAGTGAGATCCTCAGCAACTTAGTAAGAATGTTTTAATGTAAAAAATAAAATAGGGCTGGGGGTATAGCTCAGAGGTAGAATATCCCTGGGTTCAATCCCCAGTACCACACACACACATACACAAAATACTGAGGGACAACTGAAGTATAATTTTCCTTTTCATTGATTGCCTTTAATCTCTACCTTTAAGTCTCCTTTTCCCCTAATTATTGGGGAATGTAATCTAGTTACCTTTAGAGAAAGAGTTCAATCTCAATTTAGGTTTGTCAATCAGCCCCTTTCCAGTTTGGAAGCTCTTTTCGGCTTCTCACGGGGTTGATGTCACACTATGAGGACTGTGTGACAGGTGGGGGTGGCAACAGGCAGGAGTTAATTTCTGGCTCTCTTTCCATCTGGTTTCTGGGCTGCCAGCCTGTAAGCTCCAACCACCCAGGGGAGGTGCCTTTTACAGCCACCTGCCTCAGTCATGGCCGTGCTCCTGGCCGTCAGGTCTCCGTGGAACCCCGGTCCATCTTGTTCAGACCCTCTCTTCTCTGGTCTGCCAGCTCCTCAGACCCTTCTCCCACACACAGGTGGGACTGGTCTTGCTCTCCATCCTCTATGCAGCTTCCAGGAGACCTGTTCTGCCCCCACCACTCTCTAGCAGTTTCTGCTTCATGCCTCTCAACCCACCATGGCTGGAGGGAAGCTCACAAGATTCATAACCATCAAGAATCCAAGTGGGGAGAGCCAGCCATGGGTCCCTAGTGACCTGTGATTCCCCGAGTCATGAAGGTGCCTCTGGGTTTTAGTTTTTCCCTGTACACTCAGCCCGAGGCAGATGCAAAACAGGCTAATGCTGTGAATGCTACTCACCAGGAATCAACACCTCACGTTAGCCTGCCTCAGACACAATCTGTTCCCATGAAGAAGCGAGAAATCCACCCATCAAAAACTAATATGTTGCCTTTTCTGCAAATTTCAGTGGAATAAGACCCAATAGACCATGAGAAAATACATGAATTGTGATCTTTTTTAACTATATATTTTAGATTAACAAAACACTGAATTTTTGTTGTGTGTATGGGAGGTGACATTTTTGTGTATGTATCTATAAATTTTAAAGCATGTGAAAATGCTGCATATGGAGATACAGCATGGTGGGTGTCTCCTCCATTTCCCCCTTCCTTCCTTCTTTTGGGTTATTTGAACATTTTTTAGTATTTCATTTCCATTTACTGTATTTTTGATTATAGCTCAAATAACTTTTTAGTTATTGGTCTGAAAATTTATAATATGCAAATTCAACTTTTTATTGTCTAATAAGAATCAGTATTTGACCACTGCAAATAGAATGTGGAAAGCTTGCCACCACATGGATACCTTTATAGCCTCCTGTGTATGGTAATTATCCTATGTATGCATGTATCTAGGTACATGGAAAATTTCATCAGACTTATGACCTTGACCTTCAACTTTTAAATATACTTTGAAGAAACCTATAGGGAAGAAATAGTCTATTATATTTACCCAAACATTTACAATTTCTGTTGCTGCTTATTTCTATTATTCCAAGTTTTCTTTTTTTTAAATTTATTTATTTTTTCAGCACGGATTTTTTAAACATTTCTTGAATACAACAGGGTTACATAGATATTTATGATATATCAATCATTGTCAGATCACAAATAGCACCACTTCTTCATTTTACACTTATAGCCCACATTCTTAACATAGCCTGGTAAAGCAAACTTTCTAGAGTCATAAAACCATACTCCTTTAGGGTCATATATTTACTTTCTAAGAAGTAGGAGGGTCTTTCATCTACGCATCCTAGGGGCAATCTCCAGACTTTGAGATGCCAATGTAGCCATAGCAGAAGAGTCAGTATAATTGCTCATATATGCAGATAGCAAGTGCTGGGGGGAAAGGGCCCAGCTGGGCTCCCACAACTCCTCCGTTCCAAGTTTTCTTCTGGTAGAATTTCCCATCTACCTGGAGAAATTCTTTAACAGTTATTTTAGACCAGGATGGTAAACAATGAATTCTTTTAGTTTTCCTGCTACTGAGAATATATTTATTTATTTCATCTTCATTTTTAAATAATATTTTCACTACTGAATATAGAATTTTGGGTTTTTTTTTTTTTTTTAGGACTTTGAAAATGTTCCATTGTCTTCTATCCTTCATGATTCATAATGAGAAATCTGCAATCATTCAAACAGTTGTTTCCTTGCAGGTAAGACTTAGTGTTTAGCCCCTTCCCCCCAACCTCAGTTCTGTGGATTAAACCTAGGGCCTTGAGCATGATAAGCAACCACTATACCTCTGGGCTATATCTTTAACCCTATAATGTTTAATTGTTGACAGCACTTAGTATTCTTTTCTTTGTTATTAGTTCTTTATTAGTTTGATTAGGATTATGTCTAGACATAGATTTTTTTTGTGCATACTTGGTTTAAGGTTCACTGAACTTCTTGAATTTGTAGGTTTATTTCTTTTACTATATTTGGAATGTTTTCAACCATTATTTTTTTAAGTATTTTTTTTTCTGTATTTTCCCACACTATTTTTCCTCTCTTTCCTGGACTCCTATAATAGAAATATTTTTAATGTTATTTCACAGGTTCCTGAGTCTCTGCTACTTTAAAAAAAATTGATTTTCCTTTTGTTGTTAAGATTGGACACTTTCTATTGACCTATCTTAAAGTTTTCTGACTTTTTTCTTGGTCATCTCCACCCAGTGGGTTTCTCATTTTGGTTACTATATTTTTCACTTCTAAAATTTCCATTTGTTTTTTCTTTGTAGCTTCTGTTTCTTTGATAAGATCATCGTCCATCTGAATTTGCTGTCTGTTGATTGGCTCGTGCCACACAAGTGGAGATTTTCCTGGTTCTCTGTATGGTAAGTAGTTGTAGATTGTGTCCTGAGCATTTTGAATCTTACATTATGAGACTTTGGGTCTTATTTAAGCCATATGGAGACTCACTGATCAGGTAGAGTTCAGGTTCTAGGCAGGCTTCTGTGGGTTGTGCTTCCAAAGCCAGTTCAGTTTTTAAAGCCTCTGAAATGCTGTCAGGATCTGTTCCACATATGAGCCACACAGTGGTGAGCCTGACACTCGGTGGTAGTCTATCCCGTAGTTCTCCAAGTCTGCATGTGCTTTTAGGATGAGATTCATCCACATGAAGCTGAGAGGTGAGCCCAGGGGGCTCATAAAGAATTTTAAGGGGGCACTTTCTCAAGCTCATCCTTCATCCCCATTCCCATAGTCCTTTCCAGCCACCCCCACCCCGCCCTTGTTAATCTCCTACCCAGAAAGCCAGGGCTTTAGTTTCCCTGCTCTGCTTCTTGCAACTGTGCTCACATCTGTGCCTATGTGGAGGAAGAACAGAGAGAGGATAAAAGCAGTGGGGTTCCCCCCACATCTTGGGGCCCAGCTCCTCCAAGTCTTTGGCAGGTTCCTGTTACTGTTCACAGGTTAGGATATGAGAAA